>VWZL01003235.1:285656-323155 GCA_013396915.1 Stercorarius parasiticus
CTACAATTTAGTCAATGCAATTGCTGACGCGTTTCAGATTTCAGTACAGCTTACCAGTTCTGCATCTCAAGCATCTCAACTAGCAAGCTTGGTATATTTTTAGTATAGAAATCTAAAAATTAAAAAAATGCTGCAAGACTGATGTCCTTCTTAAACACAGTATTATTTTAAAACATTTTCAATCAGAGCATTAAATCACAGCAAGCTGAGCTTTCCTCCTGTTTCTAAAACACCTAGATAGACCATTACTTCCTTTATCATATGCCAACCGAAATACCTATTTTCTTAGGTCAGCACTCTCAATCATGAGAGGTATAAAAATATCTATATACATACATATACATATATATTTATGAAAGGTATTTCATGCAGATACATCCAAGCGTAGAGCTTGCCAAGAGGTTCATAAACAAAACCACTGCTGTACAGCTAGAAATTATCAGAGGTGCAATAGCTTAAAAATGTTAATATATGTCTATGTAGAAAACAGAAAGCTACCCCATTTTCTCACACGTGAAAGCCAACTTTTGAGAAACAAATTCATCCTGAAGGTGAATATTTTGTTGATAAATGCACACACACACACAACTCCACACAATACAGGGAATACTGGGAGTTAGACCATTTTTTCTTAAGATAAAGTGATGCAGTGATCCTGAGCAGAAGACCACTGTTCATCAAGAACTCAGTGATCCACATAACAGTTGACCTGAGTAGGTCTGGGCTTGTGCTGTGCTGCACAAATTCCTAGGGCGCAGGATAAACCTAGCCAGCTGATTGTGACAGAGGAGCCTGCAGGCAGCTCCCATGTGCTGCCAGCAACTGAGCCACCTGGGTGTCTCCTCACCTTTATGGAATAGTGCAGCATCAAGTTCTCATTCGAACTTCCTTTCTGTTTGACAGCTGAAATGACTAAGAAAAGACAACAATAGCTCGAATGAGCAAAAGAGGAGAATCTCTTCTATGGACAGGCAGTGCACAGCATGCCACAGGTGGATCAGAAGCCCATTTGATGCTGCACCAACCTGGGGTTCCCATCAGCTGTGCGAGGTAAGATTATTTATACTACTCTCTCTCTTCAGTGTCAGCTCTAATAAACAGCATTTAAAATTATACTTTACGGAGTCTGAGTGCCTTTCTTACTGGGATCATAATGGACCGGCACCTCCTGATGAAAAACACTGAAAACCATGATAGAGAGAACAAAATAACAGTGCTAACAAAGACAGCAACAGGAGAAGATGAATCTGACCGTATCCCTTTCACCTTGTGAGAATAGCAAACTGGCATTTGGGTAGGAGGGAAGCATTCATCAACATGCTACATCTGTGATGGTTATTTGAATTCACAATATGCAGGGTGAGAAACTAATCATTTTGTAGATGACTAGGAGGTGGAGGAAGTAGGAAAATGAGTGAAAATTATCTTTTGAGAAAGTTTAAATTTGATTATTTTCTTATTTATATTCTGAAAAAAATACGGATTTATTTATTTAATTAAGTGGGAAGAAGTCCAATGTCTGTCTTTGGAGACCCAAAAAGTCATTTGCTTCCAGAAAAACATATAAAAACCCTAGCGTTTTGAGTATTATAGGTTCCTCTCATAAATAGGAGACTTCCAACTCCTCCAACAAAAAAAAAAGCCTACCTCAAGTTCTGATACTTTCATTAGGGGGAGGAGCCAGAATCAGGAACTTATTACTTCATCACTTACACTGAGACACTGGGAAAGATGCTTTATATTTGCTTATTGTAATTTGCAAAGTGCAAACACATTCGTCTGTGCATTTCAAAAGCAGAAATACTTCTCAAGACTTAAAGTGGGTAATTTTATATTAAAGTACTATACAACTTTTTCAAGTTAGAGTTATTTCCCTGTACTTTCCAATTTTTGGCAGGTGGTTAAGTATTTTCAATCCTTTATTTACAAAATCTTAGCATGCTAGTAATAAAAAAGTTTGAATATATCTAATTCAGAAAATTTCAACAAAAATTGCAACCAATTTTAAAATACTGTTTTATCTGCTTCAACAATGAGGTCACCTCGGCATGCCTATTTCCTCCAATTTCCCAAATATCTACTTACCAGGAAAACCTTCAAAAGTGATTCTATCCCCAGGTACTGCCCCGGGCGGGGGAGCCAGAATTTCCACTTTTTCTGGGGAGCTGGCACACATCACCATTGCTTGCGATACTACCCCTCTCATCTTCGCAGGCTTCAAGTTACAAAGTAGTATTGCCATACGATTCTGCATCTTGGGGGAGGAAAACAGAAAGATGTGAGTACTTAAGTGCCACATGCTTTTGGGGACTCAAGGTATTTCATTATAACAAAAGAGTTACAATGAAGAGACCTTAACATGGACAAGAGATGCATACAGCAATAGATGCGCAATTTTAATGCCTGCACACCAGTAATAACATCTAAACCACTTAAGAGCTGGCCAGGGAATAATAGAGTAAATTCCGAATTGTGACACACTTACCACAAAAATACCAAAAGTGCAATACAAAAATCCAAAAACCAGGCAATGCATTTCACCCACATTCTACCTTTACTCATTCTAGATCAGCACTTAAGTTCACTTTCAATATAGCACTATTAACCAAACCATTTCCATTTAATAAGAATAATAATATAAAACCACCCTACAAATTAGTCTAGCTCATAGACAAAAATTGCAAACTGTGTACTGGAAGCATACAGGTGTTCTACATAATTAGCTCACTTGAATCTTAAAGTTTATCTTGTTTAACCCAAATGCTTTGAATTTTTTTTAACCACTGAAAACGGCTGTATATACTGTGCACTACAATTTGTCAGAGCAAAACTGCAAAACTAGATTTCTTCCTTTGTTCTTTTATTTGAATAAAATTTGTAATAGTAAACCACAGAAAGCACACTTTGTTAGTGGAAACTGCCACACTTTAGCCTAGAAAACAAACCACACTTTCATACTGAACAAAAATTAAACCCAGAACATTCTTCAGAGACTGACAGAAAGGAAGCCTTAATTCCCATATTCTGAATGCACATGTATAGATGTATTTCTAGATTTCAGTCTTTGTGCATTACAATATAAACTTTAAATAAAACTGCAGGATTAATACTTAACAAAACTCCTATGATCAAGTATTCCGAACACCGCATATTTTCCAAGTAGAACATTTTAAAAAACAAAAATATAAATCTCCATAATGAAGCAGTTATAATGAAAAGTTGATCTTGCGTAAGTTCCAAGGCAGACCATTGACTGAAAATTTCTTAAGCTATTGCTATGGATATAAATTGCCCAAAACACAAGAAATAGCTGTAAGATATCAGTGACTCTAAAAATGCAAGTTGTAGACATTATCTAGCACTATTAGCAAATGAATATACAGAATAAAAGAAACATGATTTCTGCATTTGATACTCAACTTTAGTTTTGACTAACTGGAAAAAATTCTAGACTTCAGAATATCGCTTTTTTATTATAGATTATACAATTGACAAAACCAGACTGCATTAATACAGAAATGGAGATTGCCACCTTCATCAAAGTAACAAGAAAGAAAACCAAACTGGCATCACATCATTCCTTTCCAATCACAGTGGCCCAAACGTTCATATATGTAGCATAAGCTTTCTGTATGAGAAGTTGATTGCTATTACTAAATTAAGAAGTATTTATCAACACTTCAAACATACACATTATCTCATTACTTGCAGTAGGAAGTATCTTCAAATGCTTTTGAAAAACTGCTCTAATACTAAGATAACCTCATGAAACTCAACCAGGCCAAGTGCAACGTCCTGCACCTGGGTCAGGGCAGCCCCAAGCACAAATACAGGCTGGGTGGAGAATGGATTGAGAGCAGCCCTGAGGAGCACTTGGGCGTGTTGGTGGATGAGAATCTCAACATGAGCCAGCAATGCACATTTGCAGCCCAGAATGCCAACTGCATCCTGGGCGGACCACATCAAAAGAAGCATGGCCAGCAGGTCGAGGGAGGTGATTCTGCCCCTCTACTCTGCTCTGGTGAGACCCCACCTGGAGTATTGCGTCCACCTCTGGAGTCCTCAGCACAAGAAGAACATGGACCTGTTGGAACAGGCCCAGCGGAAGGCCACGAAGATGATCAGACGGCCGGAGTACCTATGCTATGAGGACAGGCTGAGAGAGTTGGGGTTGTTCAACCTGGAGAAGAGAAGGCTCCGGGGAGACCTTATAGCAGCCTTCCAGTATCTGAAGGGGGCCTACAGGAAGGATGGGGAGGGACTCTTTATCAGGGAATGTAACGACAGGACAAGGGGTAATGGTTTTAAACTGAAAGAGGGTAGATTTAGATTGGATATCAGGAAGAAATTCTTTACTGTGAGGGTGGTGAGGCACTGGAACAGGTTGCCCAGGGAAGTTGTGGGTGCCCCATCCCTGGAAGTGTTCAAGACCAGACTGGATGGGGCTTTGAGCAACCTGGTCTAGTGGGAGGTGTCCCTGCCCACGGCAGGGGGGTTGGAACTAGATGATCTTTAAGGTCCCTTCCAACCCAAACCATTCTATGATTCTATACGTTGTACTGATTTCACAAATAATTGTAAGAAAACCCACAAGGTTAAATAAATGTTTTTGTAAAACAAAAAGAAAAACCTACCCCAATACAGTCAGCCATAAAACGAACATTGCTATGTCAAGGTTTTGGTTTTCCGTTTTATTGTAAATGGCTCAATTTTTAAACTGCCTTCATATAAATGACAATTCTCTAAGTTAGAGAAAAAAGAAACTAGACCTAAGTAAATGCCTCCTAACAATGCAGAAGTTTTTAGGGTTTAGTTTTTTGTTTTGTTTTAAACTGGTTGTGTTAATTTTTATAGAAGGGACTTTCTGTAATGTTTCCAGAAAACAGGATTTGAATTACAATAGTAAAGCCCTCTGTATTCATGTATAGTAAGTGCAAAAAAATGTTTATGAACCATCAAGGAATCTGATGTTTCAGTATTATTCTGTCTGCATTGCTCTTATGAGATCTTTTTACAGTAAATGATAAATAAAATCCTGAAATGCGTCATATACAAAGAGTCAGATCCGGTAATTCTACTGATGGCAACTCCCTGTAACCCTATAAACGAGAGGAACAAAAGAAACAATCTAGTTTTTCAAAAGTAACTGTAAAAATAAATTGGGGAGTTTGCTGACAGATAGATAAGACTGGGCAGAAAGACAAAAAAAAAAAACCAAACAAATGGGAAGAAACCTGACTCCCTTTTCCAGTATGTCAGAAGTTCTATCAGAAATACAGGGTGTTACTGAAAAGCAGCAGAAGGTGACACAGATACACAGTAAGTGTTTGTTTCCTTCCGCATATGTGTTATCATCCAGTAAAGCAAATTCTGGTTAAGAACAGTAGGGCAAATCTCTAAACTTACAAGGACACAAACAGAAGCAAGTCTATGTCTACAGAGAGCTGATAAGGCTTTGGCATCACAGGAAGTTTTTGATACATAAGTGAGCTGAGAATAAGCAAAGGAAATTCAAATATTATCTCCTTGAAACAACAACCCCTGCTGGTCTTCCAAAGAGACATTCCTTTTGTTTCACAAGTCCAGGAACTTCAAAACTGACAACTCAACTAGTAAGAAACTGATTTTGTTTCAGAAAAAAATGTTAGTTGTTACAGTTTCTATGGTTGGACACACAGCTACTTCACATTTAGAATCAAACAAAGCATTTTCCCAACACGCTGGTAGAATGAAGAAGTGGGGTGTGTAGGCATGGCGTGTGAGAAATAAAGCAGCCAAATTAAGATGAGGAAAAGTAAATCCTGAAGTTCACCACACAGAAAACCCAAGATCATATCATTGACGCAAAAGTGTTAAATTGCTCTTTTTCTTAGGTAATCCTTGCAGTTATCTGTATAACTGATTATCAACTAACTATCCCTCCATATCTCAAAATCAGACACAGACTGCAGTGGCTAATGAATATGAGTTAAAACCAACACACTGATTGCTTTAAAACCAGATTGAGCTGCAACGCCAACATCAACAAAAAGCCCTCCTCTATTTATTATGTTCTTGTCTGGATCTTAAGTTTGCCAGCAAACGTAATTTACAAATCACAAGCTTGGTTACGTACATATTTCTATTTGTTTCACGCCTGAAAAGAAACACAGTAGCACTTAATATAACCTTGAAGCATAACACTACAAAAGCAGAGGAAATAAAACAAGTTTGCTTTAATAAGGTATCCTATAACACACAAAATGCGTCAATAAGTTTATAGTCATGCTGCAGTCCCTGTTCTTTATGATTTATAGAAACATTTTTTCCCTGCAGACTAGACAAAGAAAATGAGAACATCAGGAGTATGAATAAGAATATAATTACCATCTTGTTTAAGAAAAAGAAATATAAATTCCAGTACCATTCCTGGGTGGACAACACTAACCCTTAAACAATGATCTAGAAAAAAAAAAAGGATGCAACCATCTAAACCATTTGTGAAATCAGTACACATATAGAATCGTATAGAATCAAACATCTAGCAAGCAGCATACTTCCCCAGAGAGCGTGTCAGGTCAGCAAATGGGTGCCTCCGTACCTTTCAGAAGAGAGTTGCTTATTACTATCACCCATTGCTTTTTCTTAGTTGCACTGGTTGTTACACAGGGAGCAAATCAGGCTGCCTTACTTAGCTCCAGCGTCTCTCCTGATGTGACTGTTCTTTCCTCTTCAGTCTGCAGAGTGGTGAAGCGGTTCTGCAAAGGCACCTCAGGCTTTGGGGGAAGTCCCTTCCTCCTGCTGGTTCTTGCCATTGCAAGCTTCCATTCTTCTGCATTCTTGACCCCCTTCCCTTCTGCATGTGTGGGTGGGGGAGTTTTTGGTTGGTTGGTTGTGGGTCCACTGTAGATTGCAGCGTTTTTGATTGTTTGGACATGGGCTATGATGCTAGGAACACACAGAGATCCGCTTCAAAAAGCCAAACGCAGTGGCAGAAAAGCTGTCAACTCCTGCTGAAATTTCAGAATGTTCTCCACTTGTCCTCAGCTGCTGCTAAAGACTTCAGCATTGACATGGTCCACCTCGTGCTTCAGTACCATACCCTTGTTACTGATGACACATGTATCTATCTATACACGATACCTGAGGGTGCAATTTCTGACTTGGCTTCACCACCACCAGTGGTGCACAAAAACACACTGTAACACATATAAATTGGGCATGCAATAAGTTTTCACGCCCATAAATAACTTGCACTGCATACTGAAATGTTAAGGAAGATACACATTGTGCTTCCTAACCAAAAGTAAAATCAGATGATAAAAATACTACAGCCTCAAACACTGCTAAATTACCACATCAAACACTGCAATCATAAATAGATGAATTTTTGATGAATTACGTCTATAGTACTTGATCTGATGTATACATTTTTATTTAAATATATGCATATGCCAGGCCTTCACATGTTTGAACACTTAAAAAAAAAAAAATCAAAAAGACAAAAAGATGGAAGCTTGCCCCTAGGAGTTTATTGCCTATATAGAGACTTGCCAAAACCAAAACCAGACACATAAACTAACTGTTCCCAAAGAATGTGCAAGAATGATCCCTAATTCTCTGTTAGTACTTTGGATTATTTTTTCCAGACAGAAAGCAGAAAGAGGAAAAAAAAGAGAAAAGACTGTTACTGCTCCTGCATTCTGTACACTTCACGTTCACAAGTTTATTTAGAGAGGCTTTTAAATGTTTTTTCTACATGCTTTGAGAGCAGACTACTGCTAAAAATGAGTAATTTGATTTTCTTCCCCACTGAAAATCCAGTAACCGGACACTATCAGGTGATCAGTGCAGACAGTTATTGTACTCCGTCATTTTTTTCAGTTCAATAACTTTCTGTATCATAAAAACAACAATCTGAATTTTAATTGCCTCCTACATTGGCAGTCTTACCTTGGGGACAGGGTGTGAATAGGCAATTGAAAAGGCATTTGAGAAAATGTAGCTTTTCCACACTAAGATCAATTCCTTCGTGACCCGTTTTGCAGTTGCTCTATACAACATTGCTTTAATTGCCAACCTTGCATTTAAATTTAGAAGCAGCCTTCAGTCAGTTCCTCACTTCCACTAACCCTTTAGAAGAAGTGTGAAAGGAAAATGCAATCTTAAAGTTTCAGGTTGTTCCCAAGACATAGATAAACCATGCATGTCAAACGCAGAAGTGTATCAACTGAAAAAGCGTAGAGGCATACTCTGTTCCGGACAAGGAAGTAAAAATATGCATTTTGTATTCCACTGCTGGTTAAGCCACTCACTGGCAGCTAAGTTAAATTTACGTGCTCTTTGCTTTACTCCATGACAAAAACTTCAAGAGGCTATAAAGAGAGTTGGAAGGCAAAGGTTTCAAAAGTTTGGATGACAACAAAAAAGCTACATGGATTCTCTACTAGAAACCTAAAGGGAGAGTCACATGTGTTTGGTGTAGGAGTCCGCTGTGTACAACAGCATCACAGAGGAGTCAGAATAAGATCTCAGGATAGAAGCAGCGCAAGCAGAAAGGAACTGATTTGGGGTAAGGGTACTTCCCCATTTTCTGGCAAATGTTGTTAAGCATTACTTCCATTTGCATTTTATTTTTGTTTTCATGATGGTAAAATCTTTTAACACAATGAAAACACATCCTATAAACAGATGATGGTCTTAAGATACTTTAGGAAAGGAAAAACTATCAGTAACTAATTTTATCAATACCTGATCCAGAGGAACATGTTTCACTAAACCGCTGACAACAGTCCTTGGGCTTGCTTCACCAACATCAACTTCTTCAACATACAGACTGTCTGCGTCTGGATGCTTTTTGGCAGTAATGATGCAGCCAACACGAAGATCCAGACGAGAAACATCTACAGGTTTTGCATCACTACTTCCAGCAGCTGGCTGCTGTTTCTTCTCCTTCTTTTCACCTATTAAAGAAAGTTTAGTTCATGAAATAAACCTTAAAAAAAGCATAAGTAACATATATGACTAGACTATATATATATATATATATATATGGGAAAAATGAGCTACAATCTCAGAAATAAGTGTAAATCCATTGTAAAACACAAATGAAGAGTAAAGAGTTAGCACCTCTATTACTAGCTTCCAGTGGAGAATCAGCATACACGCTCTAATTTAGATTGTTACTATAAGCAACACAACAGATGTGTTTTCATGCTTGTAAAGTGAAGTCATCTTGATGTGTAGCTAACATAAGTGACATATATATTCTGCTAGAGGCCACATCAATAAGTCTGATAGCACAATTTTAATAATTTGCAAGCACCAGTTAAGTCTTGCCATGGTGTTTCACCAGCAAAGGCAGACCAGATAATCACAAATCATCAGATTACCAGTGCTTAAAAACAGCTCTTGACTGTGGACAATGCTAAGTCACTGCACTGCTGTTGCAAAGTTAACAGCACTGTTACAGTTGCAAAGCAACCCTTCAAGGCTAACATTCTTCACTTCCCAAATATACTAGTATGGGAAAATACTTATGGCTTACGAGGTTCCACTGATGTGGAATCTTTACCCTATGGCAATGCAAGGGTTTGTCATCAACCATACATACTTATGGTATAAAAAAGCAGTGAAGCAACACTCCCCGTGCTCAGCTTCTTATTTAGATATTCCCTTCGAGAAGAGTGAGTTACATCCAGTTTGTCTATTACAAAGACTGTCCTGTTTAAGAGATATTCAAGATTTGTTTAACAACTATAATCTCTGGGAGATTAAGAAGTGCCTAAGAAGTGCTTACTTAAAATAATCATGTTCTATTATCCTTTCATCCAAGATAGCTTACACATTAATGTAAACTAAACTCCATTCTTTAGGGAGCAAAAAAGGAAAAGTGGACACAGCAGGCAACTTACTTAATTTATTATTGCTCTAGTACAGGGCTGAAATTAAATAATACATTCAATAATAAAAATACAGTATTTTTTTTTAACATAAGCAATAGCTCTTCAAAAATACTTCAGTTCATATACGATGAATAAAAAGCTCCAGTGCATATGACCGGGTTTTATTAAATCTAATTGTAATTAGATTACAATTAGATTAATAAAACCAGCCATGTATACAATAATTGAAGAGAAACTGAAAAAATAGTTAATATTAAATACATAAGATCATTTCAAAGACCTGCCATCTTTATCCTTGGAATCATTCCTCACTGTTCTCCACTTCATGATGTTTCTCTACAGTAGTCTGAAGTCAAAAAATCAGCTTTTAGCACCCTGTTTATTTCACTTTAGAGAAATGAAGTCTGTTACCAAATAAGGAAAAGAGAACACAGCAAAGCATGTCTGTACACAGCATATATACAGATACACAGAAAATATTCATTTCAATGTCGCAGGCTAAGGAGAGAACTGCACTTCTGGCCAGTGTAAGAGTCAGCTCAGAATCAATATCCAGAGAAGCCTCAAAGATGAAGTTTGCAAGAAGTGGAACTAAGAACATGGGAATAACCAGAGAGGAAAGGGATGAGATCGGTGACAGAAAGCAAAGGGATTTGAGATATTCCACAATTTCATCAATTTCAAGACTGAAAAACAAGTTCTACATATTGGTTACTTTGATTGTTAAATACTCTACCTACAATAGATGTTGAACTCCAGAGAAATAACCTGTTAGGGCTTCTATTTAATGTTCATGCTATATTTCACCTTTTTCAAAAACTGTCACTGGAAGAAAAAAGTCAAATAGATTGCTTTCCAAATTTAAGCTACTTATATAAAATGAGGGGAAATAAAATACAAGAAAGTTTTATTTTTCCTTACCAACTGAATACTTCCTCTGCAGCCTCTGAAGACTTGGAGAAAACAGTTAATTGCCTGGTATGACATGTGGCCTCTGCTTTTGTATTTACAGCTCTTTCAAATACTACTGATTTGTCAAAGGCTGCAGTACCTCAAAAAATAGGAAGCAGCTGGTAAGCCTGCGTACAGCTCACCAGAAAAATCAAAGAGATAAAGTGCCCTATCAGCATAACATGCAAACTCTGAGAAGCTGTACAAATCAATTCATAGCCAATTAATAATAATTTGCATAAGAGAATGATTATAAAATATGAGTTTAAGTTACAAGATAGACACCTGTACTTTTGTGCAAGTGCAACGGACATATCTTTTCTTCTATTAGAGAGTTTGTTACACAGAAATCAATACAGACAGCTAAAAAAGAATAACAGGAGGAAAGGTGTTAGGAAACCTACATACCCTTCTACCACACTTCCTCCCCGTTGCCAAAACCATATCATGCTATCTGCCTATGTCCTTTACCCAGTACTTCCTCCTAGCCACACAGTTTCACCAGTGTTCACATGGATATATCTCATCAATTCTGATGGAACATCACTGCCTGCAAGAATTTTCCGGGGGGCGAGGGTGGGAGCAGTATACTTAGAGGATGTAGAAAACTGTTTCCATGGCAGAAAAAAAAAATTAAAAAAGTTTAACTAAGTCTCAGAACAGAATGCCCTCCAGTCTGCCAAAAACTTGCTTAAACTTCGTGTCCTCCTCTTCCTCCCCCCGCCTTATTTTTTTCCTCCTTTGTGTGTGTGTATTTTTGTTTTGCTTTTTCTGTTGTGGGATTTTAGGGAGCTTGGGGGGGGGTGCACTTGGTTTCTTTTTGTTTTGTTCTTTTTAAATAAAGGAGTTCAGTCATATTAAAAGAAATTTGGCATGCATCCCATTTAAGCAAGAGTATATATGGCTTACTTGATGGTGTTCATTAGCTTCAACTACTCCCAAGATTTTAAGAGCTAGCACATGGCTCTTCCTACTGTGTCTGTAAGAACTGTATTTTTCTGTGCATAAATTAAATGCCTTAACTGTCTATCACAGCTAAGAAAACTGAAGTACCTTTTTTTTCTACTTTTTCGTTCTTTTTCTTTTCTTCCTCTTCACCTTTAAGTTGACCTTTGGAACCAGATGATATGACTGTTGTATGTTGTGGAACATCATCTGAAAACGAAGCTGTAGAAATGGTTGTACCAGAAGGAACTGCGACCTGTTTCACTAAAATCAAAACACAAAAGTCAGAAGGGGTACCAGAACTTTGAACACTATGACATTTTAAGTTTCCAACATAAATGAAAAAAGTAGAGAGAACTCAAAATTTTGCTTAAAATACCTAAACCACAACTGCTGAATAGTGAAGTACAACATTACAAAACACATATCAGAATTAAGTCTATAGATGAGTATTCTGATCAGTTAAGAACAATGCCTATGACTACACATTTTTAAATGGGGAAGTGCTAAATGCAAGAAAACATACAAGCTAACACCACCTCTTTTTACAGTTTATTTCCACACCTAGTTATCTTTGAAACTAACTCCTGATCTCTCATTTGTGTTTGTCTAGTTTCAGTTTCTAGCTACTAGCTCCTGTCATACTGCAGACTATTCCATAATTTTCAAAGCATAAAATCATTTTTATGTTGTAGTCAGATCACCCCTCAACTCTTTTCTGATTAACTAAAAAAACTGAGCCTGAATAATCACATTCTAAGAAATCACCTGCATCCCTAAACCGATCTGTTGATTCCTCACATCCCTTCCCTAAATTCTCCACTTTACCTTCATTTTTCTTTTTAAACTGATGATACAGAATTCCGGACATCATCTCACTATTAATCTTACCAGATGATAGCATAAGAATCACCTCCTTTCTACAGTCTGCTCTTCTCAAGAATCTCATTAAGGTTTTTTACCAAATCATTGTACTAGGTAAGCATCATCAGTGGACAGACCATATCATTTAGGCTCCCTTTCCCAAGAAAGGTTAGACCAGATGATCTTTCGAGGTCCTTTTCAACCTGGGCTGTTCTATGATTAATAACTGTTTGACAAATCCTTCTAGTGTCACTATTATACAGTTCCTCATTCTGCATACATGCTTCTTTTTACACTTCAGACATTTATTAACTTTCCCTGAAGAACTGCACTGTTTGTTGATACCAGCTCTCTTCAACACTAAAGTCCTTTGCACAAATTACGTTCTTATAAAAAATGTTTTGAAAATCATTTGAATCTGAATTTGTTGTACCAACAACCACTTGCTTGCTAGCTGTGGAAAGACTTTCTGTTTCTCAGATTTAAAAAAAAAAAAAAAAAAATCTCAAAAAATATTTTTTACATTCTGTGTCCATCTAGTTTCTATGCTCAACTACTTAATACTGTCAAAAATAACATACACTAATTCACTTAAAAATAAAAGATCTGAATTTAGTCCTAATACCTTTTAGATACGCAAGCTAAATAAAGGAAGATGCATGTCAAGCCGATTTGCTAGTCCTTTCCCATCTTGGAAAACATCCGGTATCTTGAGACTTCTCTCCCAAGCATAACAGAGATTCTGTGAAATATCTTATACCTGTCAAGAATTGCTGCAGACTAACAGACAATGGAGAAATACAAACTAATGGTTTGGTTTAGCACATGAAAGGACTTTATTCATGCCCAAAGGAGAAAACGAACTCTCTGCATTTATAAAACACTAGTCTTTTTGACGACTGAACGCATTGGTTTACCAGTAAAACATTCAGTATGGTTGAATGCTAGCATCCAGATACACTGGATACTATCTCACCCAATTTAGAATACTCACAGCATGGGTAAAAATAGTAACAGCTGTTGAGGGCAGAAGAGACTTTCTTTGGAAATAATTTTAAAGAAGACACACTGGATCTGAAACACTTAAGTTTTGGTTTTTTCTTCTTTATTTTTTAATATGAATTATATAATGATGGTGCAAGCCCAACAGAGCTACACAAAGGACTGCAAAGACGGAAAAACAGCGCAATGGAAGACTAGTCTTACTAAAGCATGGAATCAAAAATTCAAAATACATTGTTTCTAATTTTACATTAACACAGATTTTCTAATTAGTCACTGCCCATCTGTACTTTGAACTATGGCCTGATTCTCCATACAGATTTTTCAGTCATACTAGATTAAATACTGAGAGTATCAAGAAATGTTAGACATTCACCAGTTTCTAAGGTTGGAATTAAGCAACATATCATAGGCATGGAATGCAGGAAAATCCAGAATTTGTAAGAAATGCCATAGAGTCACATATAGACAGATAAAAATCAAGAAGAATTAATATAGTTTTGATGATAACTTGTACTAACTGGATCTACGTTGTACAAGGATAGGATTTTTTTTACCCACCTCCATTTCGAATTTCTGCCTGTATCAGCTCCTGTTTCAGCCCTTCAATTTCTTTCTTCAATTTGGCATTTTCCACACGGAGCTTCTTCTCCTCTCGAAGAGATGCCTGCAAGACTAGAGTTGACACTATATTAAAAACGACAGGTTTCAATAATTAGCATTCATCAGAGAATGTGAAACACGGTGAGCCAAACATCAAAAAAGTGGAAACTTTCAAGGAGTGTATCATCAGTACTATTTTGTAATCCTTTTTTGTTGAAATAGCCTTTTTTTTTTTTTTTTACACAATACTTATGTACTCAAGTTGCCTCTCAATATATCAGCTTCTCAGTCCCCTAAATAGACTCACAAGAAAAAATTCCAAAAAACCTATTAGAAAAAGCTTGAACATGTTTGTAATATGGAGCACTTGAATACATTAATACCAATATGTACAAAATATCAAAGTTGAAGGTATGGTACTCTTGAGAGAACCCCGTAGTGGTGAAAAAGCAGTAACACATTCAGGCAAATGCAATCTCACATTCTTCCCGACTCTCTCTCTCTCCCCACAAATAGAATCATGTCCTATCAAATTTCCATAATCTGTTTGTGTCATTAATCCTTCCACATTCAGGCCTTCTATATTCCAGAATAAGCAGCTTCAAAAAACCCACAAACTGCAAGATATTGAAATGGTGCTATTATTACAAGTTTTATCTTGGAGAACTTGAAACACGCTTAAAAGGCTGACAGCACCAATGAAGTTGTCCATGGTCCCGTTTTTTCTTATGAGCATTTAATGTTAACCATCTGGTTAACAAGTTTATCGTAAGATAGATAATTCCTTACTAGCTTTCTCCTTGAGCAGAGCAACTTGCTGCTTGAGGTACTCAATAACTTGATCAGCCTCTGCACCCTTCTGCTCCAGTCTGTTCAGCACTGCATTGTTGGCTGCCATCTTTACCAAGAAACGGGATAAAAACCTAGACAAACAACAGACAGTATAAAGTTAATGACTTCTTAATGTAATAATGCTACTATCTCTTACTACATGAAGCAATTCTAAAATCAGTTGCTGAATAAGAAAATCTGCTAAACGAATAAGGGGGCTCCCATGTCCTAATGAAAGCCCAAACAAAAAGCAACATTAAAAGGAACCTGATGTTTGACAGCTGCCCATATGTATTTTGGAAGAAAAGCCACTTTTCTTCCCAGCTGCAAAAAACATGTTCTTCCTTCATGAAACAGAAAAAAAATCCACCTTCCACCTTCTCAGAAAGAAAAGTCTGATTAAATGGAAAAAAAAAAAAGGGAATAAAAGGGAAAAGGTTGGACAGGAGAACACTGTATCCTGGTTTTAGCTGAAAAATTTATTATTAAGTGTACGCAGAATTTTATTGAGACTAAGAAAATAGAAACATCCTACAAAATCTTCCAATTTTTTCTAATAAATTTATGTAGAATATACTGAACACTTCATACATCGTGGTTGTGCATACATTAACAATTTACTGTTATTTTACTTTTAAGCAGAAATCATCAGTATTTTTACACATCTTGGATTAATACAACTTTTATTGCAGAGTTACTTTAGCACTGATTTTAGTTGTCATATTTGGTTACCACTCAAATGGTAAGCCACAAACCCAGCTAACAAATTAAAGAAGCAAGAAACACAAAAGACCTGGAAAGACAAATAAATGCTGTCTAACCTTCTTTCAGGATCTTCAACTCCTTTTACTTCGTTTCTGTGATGTTCCAGAACATAGCTATGCCTCACATACAGCTCTTATTTTTTGAAAGCTACCAAATTTGGTCTACTTCTCTGCAACATTTGTGTCTAACCGTAAAAGTTCAAATAGTAGCAACAGCATGATGAGATAGAGTTACAGTCACTTGTATCTGCAGCAGATAGTGCTTTTACCCTCCCACTCAGTACCTAGATGAAGAAAAAAATCTGTACTAACAGCTGCCTCATCTGTAAATCAAGAAAGAAAACTGATTATAGGTGGGAATAAAAGAAGCCTTGCAGATCTTCACAAGCAACAGTGATGTAATTCCTGTGAATTTGCCCATCAACTGCAACAAAGGGAAGAGCTGGTAACAAAACAGCAATCCAGATCCACGCATTAGCTCCTCAACTTTATCAGAGCCCAAAAATGCCTTTTCTCATATCAAATTGGCAGAAAACTTCCCATTTTATTGCAAGATTATTCTGACACTATGACCTAAATCTGCTTTTAATATACAAATATTCTCTGTTGGGATTTGCAACGAAAGCCATGCTCAAGACAAAACAGGTTTAGAAATAATCAAAAAGTGAACAGATACAACCACACTCATGCCAGTGTCAACATATCACCTTTGCTGCATTCTCAGTACCAACTTACATTTGATATCTGATCTTCTATTACAAAGAACTCAATTCTCCACAGCTACGTATCTTTAAAAAAAAAATCCCCCCCCCAAATGGGGCAAAAGACAACGAATCAGGAATTGTGTAATTAAAACTTCTCAAAGTAAAATTCACAAAGCCAGAGCCCGATGATAGGTGGGGTATATTCATCCTGCAGAAGCGATGAATTAGCCAACGTCTTGCCTTCTTTGCAATCCAATACAATCAAAGCCAGTTTTACACAGACTGCTTCGCTTAAGGATACAAGAGTATTACTGCCATCACACCTTCCATTCATCCACAACAGATTTTTCTTTTAAAAGAAATAAAATCTCATGCAGAAAAACATAAAGTCATCTCTCCAGGTCAACTGAAGTAATCTTAATAGTGAAATTAATCTCTGCTAATATGAAAATAATTTTGTTTTCATGGGCAGTATGAAAATTAGAGGGGTTTAAAAAGGAAAACAGTGATTCCAAAAGTTACTGATTTAGACGTCAAATGGAAATAAACATAAAACTATTATGGCACAACACAGCATAATACAAAGCCTAGGGTATTACTGTCTGCATACCAGTAAGATTTCTTGCAAGCTACATATTCTCTGAGGGGAACACAATACTAACAGTGGAAACTTTGCCAACAACAACAGAAATGCTACTAAAACTTCAAAGTGAATAGAATTGGTACATTTTATAGGTTTTAGCCAAGTTGGCTAAGGAACTGAAGATCTGGAAATAAAGTTACATGATTACAATGGGTAGACATTTTCCCACTTGTCAAATAAATTTCTGTAAACCTAGTATTATAACAATAACACAAAGGAATAGGTATTTCCGATACTAATATAAAGAGCCAACAGGCTGAAATGAACTGATACACAGGCACTGGAATCCATACAGCTGAGTGATAAAACTGTATCTAAAAAGGGCACATAAAAAAAAAAGTTAAGATCCACCCTTTGTTATAAAACACAAAACACTTAAAACCATTAGCATTGCAACAATCAAAGGTTACAGTCAATGATTTCTGGAAAGGTTTTTTTTTTAAGCTTTCCCCTATTTCCTTTGCCCTCTATTACCCTGACACCACCCCGCCCCGCACCAAAAAAACCCCAAATAACCAACCCTTATTGGTGATACACAAAGTAAAAATAGGAAAGAAAATCAGGAATAATATAGTTTAAAAAAAAAAAACAGAATCACATCTCATTACAGATACATTCTGGCCTGTTTCGCAGAAAACGCTCCAGAGGCCAATTGAAAGTAAAACCACTTCATACAATTGTGCCTAACAAGCTACTTTTCCCATCAAACAAGAAAATAGTTCTGAAAAACAAGTAAGGAGTAGCTATATTCAGACCTCCTAAGAATGGTAACCCCCTGAAGTTACCGGGTTGCTCAGCTATGGGAAACTGTTTAATGTCAGACCTCTCAGGAGGTCTGAAAGGACCTCAAAGAACTACTTTGTACCTGTAAAACATTCAGAACTGCTCCAAAACCCACTTGCTCCACTGTAACGGAATTCAATCTTCAAATGAAAGACTCAAGTTCTGCAGTCATTCATGAAGTTACATATCAATACATAAAAGTTGTTTAATTTCTCATCATTCAACTTGCTGATTAAAAGAATTGCCTATCTTTTTTTAAAGAGAAAGCATTGCCTTCTGTGGTCTTCTAAGTAGCTGCACTACACTCAGCATATGTTGAGACAAAAAGCATTATTCTACTTTGTTTCTCAAGAACACATGATGTGGAAGGGTCCCCAAAGTGGTGATCTCTCTATAATAAATCAAGACTTCTTGTATAGTACAAATTACCCCAAAATTTCAACCTGTTTTACAAATACTGGTTTATAAACTTTGGCCTAGACCTTAGAATATATCCAAATCAAAAAGTGAACACACCAAGAAGATGCTAAAAACAAACTCTGTTGTATCTTGCTCTTCAGTATTAATATTCTCTGTTTTTAAAAGCAAGAAAAAGCGAACCCCCCCATAAAATTAATGACAAGATTTAAAACTTAAACTCTAAAAAATGTTTTGGAACATATCCATAGTCCAAACATGGAACCAATCACTTTTCACTATTGGAAAAACAATTATTTAACCAAAAAACCAGGAATTGGAAGCCAACTGATTCCCAAAACCTAAAATAATTAGCTCTAGGCATTCCTTTTTCCAGCTAGAGGTTTAAAAAAAGCTCAGTACTTCGAAGCTCTCAGCTTTTTGTTGCGATGGTTTGTTAATGTCAACACACAAAGATTACTAACTGCATGAGATCTAACCTGCAGACTGCTTAGTAAGACTTACTGCCTACAGATCAACATGTTCTCCATGTATGGATCGAGTACATCTATGACAGTGGTGCAGCATTTTTTCAGCATTTTCAATTCAGTAAGGATTTATGCTGCTCTCCTAGATGACGGGCATCTTATTTCTTGGTCTCATTCTTTCCCATGGGCCACAATGCAACACAACCAAATGCCATGCACGTTTCAGTTGGTCACCCTGGGCATATGTTGAGACAAAAAGGTTGCTGAATTTTGTCTCAAATGATGTAAAATGAAACAAAATCACCACAACTGCCTGCTCTCCCACATGTACACTAACTCCTCCACAACAAGAGGGTAAGCTTTCACAGCTCACCACACCTAGGCAGCATTCTTCATTGCACAGCTGCTTAGCTCCAAACCCACCATTGCTCTTTGCTTTGTGATAACTATGGGAGAATAAAGTATTTCTACAGCAAAGCAAATCCTACTGATCTTTACCAAAGAGCAGATAGCCATCACAAAATGGCCCAGATAGCATAAACATATGCCTTACAGAGAATGCCATGTTTATGAAGAGTTGCCAACCAGACCTAAGATCAGGAAAGAAGCCACTACAGGAGAAAATAAAAGTTTGCATAAATACGTTTCCTTTTCAACTGAGATGCACTGTTCAAATTAAAAGTTTGTCATTACAAAGCAGAACCAGTGGGATCAGCCTTATCCTCAAAGTTATCGACAACACTATGGTAATTTCTCCAATGCTGAATAAAATTCATTAATTTAAACTATAGAAAAATATTTAATGTCAATTCTTCTTCCTAAGCTTTGGGTCTTAAGTCTCAAGCAGCTCTCAAATTAAACTCCTTTTCTTCTTCTGTGAGATGTCTTAAAGACACTTTATTGTGGCCAACTTGTATAGCAGAGTATTCTACTTTCTATAAAAGAAAGTATCAACAATCACTTTGTTTCTGCCAGAAGTGTGTTCAAAGACTTCTATCTGAGCATCTTTTTTGAGTATGGTCATTTCTGGCAGACAATCTTACAAAAACCCATAAATATAACAGAATATGCCAGCTGTTTGCCAGATTCTACTTTCCTGTGCTTTGCACTTCTATGAACTGTCAGGACACAGTGAATCAGATTTAAGAATCTCACATCACACCTTTTTATTCTGCAAAGTAAGGAACAGTAGTGAGGAGATCAAAACAGAAGAAAAAAAAAAGAGAGTAGAACTATGTTTTCTTTTGCTAAACCAAAGTATCAGTGCAACTAGGAAACTGTTGTAACTTGTCCCATCTTCTCCTGTCTCAGGCAATCAGGATTCATGCTTTAAAAACCAATTCTTTCTTAAAGGTTTCTGCTAACCTCTGATGAAGTATCCTAGACCTGATGCCATAAACATCTTTGTCTAAGATTTACAATATCTGACTGGATTTCACATTTTTGGTAGAAAAATGTACAGTTTTGTTTTCAAAACTACGAAAATTTAACTATAGAAAAGCCCCAAACCTGAGCAGAGCTACGACTGATTAGTATTGAGATCAAATCTTAGTTTTGACTTGATCATCTCCCTACCTCACTCTAAAGCACAGAACATCAACAGCAGCTATCAATTTGTCATTAGGGAGGCAATGATCTATAACATTTAGTTACAAATTTACAGTGATATAATTCTATTGCTAGGACATTCCAGAAATCAGCTATGTTCAGTAAATTTCATGCACTTACCTACCACAGAAGGTTGGGTGTTTCACTGGATTTTTACCTGTTACACATTGTAAAATACATACACTGTTACACAGTGTAAAAATGCTTTTACACACAAATATTCCTTTTCAGGAAATGCATTTCTAAAAGATTAAATGTTTCTATGCTTCAAAAGATAGAGAAGAATCAGATTTACTTATTGAAAATACAGGTTTTACACAGTTTTGTCTGTGGAAAAAATATAATTCCTCAATCACAAAATCGAGTAAAACATGAAGCTTTTCACAAACAGGTTTCAAAAAACATGCCTTTAAATCCATATACAAACAGGCTAAGGTATCAGTAAGCAGCAATGTAATGTTGAGAAAGAAAACAGAAGTATCTTAGATATTAGGTACAACTTTTGCTTTGCTTGAGACTACTTAATCACAATCAAAGCCCAAGATTCCTTGTTATAAAAAATCAAAAAGACATAGTGCACCCCATTACACTTAAATATCATTTCACTCAAACTGAAAAGACAGGTGTTTATTGGTTACGATTTAACTACCAGCTCATCTGTCTTTCAGAAGTAAGTATATTGTTAACTCCGTAAGGGAAGAACTTAGGTTTCCTGAATCTCACATTGCCAAAGTAACTTTTCGCAACTAAAAATATGGTTTAAGGCCCTGAGCAAATATGTGTAACTGCTGAAAATGTAGATGCTCACCCAGGTCCTCCTCTGCATACAGCAAAGGAGACCTACCACAATATTTTTGGCACAACAACGGCAAACACTTGAAAAGCAACAGCTAGCACTGATAGTACAATTTAAAAAAAAAAAAAACACAAACAAAAAACAGCACACACTACTTTTTTGTCAATGTTTTGAGCAATATTAATAAAGTACAGTGTAAAACCTAAGAATCTAGAAATTATTATAAAATAAATCATTATGGAACCTGACTTTTGACCTGTCAGTACTAGATCTGTAATCCCCTACCAGGTACTAGAAATGTGGCACTATAAAAGATCAAATGAAAATTTAAGTATTAACCTCGTATTTTGCTAAAGAAAGAATGTTCTTTTTAATATGAGCAAAATTAAATTACAGCCCAAAATTTAAGAGGGTATTGTAAAGTATGGCAATACAGTTTTGCAGACTTATAACCGCAAAAAGATGCAAGAATTCTATCTTCCTCATTCTCCCCAAACAAGTGATTGCTCTAACTGGGTCTTTAAACAGTTGAACAACCTGAATATTATTTTCTTTTTGACCACTTAGATACAATTTTTAAATTATTCACAAACTATAAACTCCTGTGTAGTCAGTATTGAAAGCAATTTTCCAAGCAGCAAATTGTTAGGCAAAGTTGTACATTTCTGCCATATGTTATTTCAACTCACATCTTTTGCACTGAGAGAGTCAGAATAATTGCTTTGCAGATTTCCAAACAACTAGCATGTCTAACACAGTCCATCCAAAAAGCAATGCCAGCCCTAAGGAATGATTTGCTAGCTCTGGAGACTACAGTCCAAGCCTTCTGGCTGCCAGATAAATCAGGCTCAATGCCAGCTGCAGACAGGTCTTTTAGTAGTCCTAAGGGCCTACCCCTCCCTATTCTAAAGGGCTGTAAATAGTAAAAACACACACAACCAAACTCCTTCATATTGAAAAACACTGCAGCATGAAAGAGATATTTTTAAAAATGTCATGGAACATTGCACAAAAAAAGGCCCATCCACTGGTACCAATTTTGAGGCAATAGAATTTATTCAGTAGAAATTATTTTTAAACCTGAAGACAAGTCTGATTTGAAAGGGAACGACGTACCAAAATCACAAGCAAGTCACAGCACAAAAATCAAATCTATGAGAAGCAATGAACGAAGGACTAAGACAGGCATATGTTAGAACAGATAAAGGTAGAAATTTTTACTTTAAGACTATTATGACAGGCTTAATTTGAATTAAAATGGATCTCTTGGATCTGCATAGTAGAGACCATCAGAAACTAAACAGTGAGAAGTAAAAATTATTCTAGTATTTTGTTCAAGTTTGCATTTCAAGGTTTAGTAGATGTCACGACATATTAATTAACTGCATCATATCTTAACACACTACAGCTGCAACATTCAAAGGGTTAAGGTAAGTTGAGAGTACTTGCAAATTCATTCACATCCTGGCTGTAAGCTTGTGCTAAATTTGTATTCAGGGAGAAGATTCTACTAATGGTTGTCTCAGTCCAATTCTGAATTAACTTTGTAGTCTTTCCCACCTCTGACCAGACACCCCAAGGACTAAACAAAGCAGAGACGTGACTACAAGGAGTTCTGTCCAGGTTAAGACAAAAGTCAAGCGATTTGGATGTGGTTTGTAACAAAATTTTTGCCTTAAGAACTACTAAAGCTTTTCAGTAACAAAGACCATATACAAAGTTATATGTAACTTAATTTATTAATCTAAGAAGACTGCCCAGTAATTCAATAGACATGGATGGCTCACAACACGGCTCAAGAAAATCAACTTCTTTGCACTGCTTGACTTAAGCCTCAACAGGTTACACGCCCACTACATCTACCAGGTCCCCTGGAAGTTCAGTAGAGAGTCATCTGGTTGTGCTTTATAGTGCAGTCTGAAATTTAAGTAGCAGCTCACATGCCAAAACAGTTGGACAGCCTTATGTATTTTTTCAGCAGTGTGTATCTTTTGGATCCTGCTGCATTAATATTTTAATAGCACTATCAGAATTTTATGGTAAACGATCACCACGTGCAGAAGGAATTCTCACACAAATCCCATGATGGAAAAGATGCAACACCCACAACATGCTACCTTGTTTCTTTGACCTTAAGCACCAATTTCCAAACCCAAAATACAACCAGTTTTTTTGGAACAGAAAGCTTACATCAAAAATCGACAGGTTTTTTGGGTTTGGATTTTTGTGGGGTTTTTTTGTTTGTTTTTTTTTAAATTTATAAAAAATTAATTTTCCAAACCATGGTGTATCCAGTGGCTATCTCTGAATATAAATACAAAAGAAGCTGCTACTCATGCCTCAAAGTATCCTCATAAAACTTCCTCGACAGGTGATGGACTTTACAATTACAGACACACATATATGCCTATAAATTCAGAAATATAAGCGGACCCAGCTGCGTCTGTACAAGTCTGCAGGGTCAGCATATGCCACAGGAAATCGAAGAATCTGTACTGCGGTTCACCCTCTAGGGTTTTACTGGGGAGTGAAAGCTTTAGATTACTGTTATAACTACAGAGTAAACTACCCATAAATCAAATAGCAGAAGAATAATCAGAACTGCACTGAAATCTACCTGTTGATACCAAGCAGAACACTGTTTCTTAGGTATTTTATTGACTTTTGTAACTTCACCATAAAAAGCTGAGCATTCATACTAACTCCTTAATTAAGAACAGGCACAGCAGTTATAAAAAGGTAAAGAAGAAAGAAAAGTTTACCCCCTCTCCGTAAGACAAGTCTCACTTGAAAACAAAAATACATTTTTAAAGTATCTCTCAAAAGCCAACCTTTTTTTTTTGGGTCCGTCAGACCAATAAGGATAACAACCATTGTCGAAAACCCTAGCTGCTAAAAAGACACTTTAAAGGTATCTTCTCCTCAGAAACTTGAAGAGTTTGGAAATAAGAGTACCATTAAGCAATGTACTTTATGTCAACAACAGTCTGTAAAACAATGGTATTGGTTAGGTAGGTCACAGGAACATTGATCCCCCTTTGCAATTTTAATTCACAATACTCCTAATGTCTGAAACCTGCCTACTAGTTATCGTACATAGTTCAATTGTGGTTAAAAAGAATCTTGAATTTATTACTTTTATGTTAGTATCAGCTTTTCTACATGTAAAAGTAGTATCTTGTAGGACTGTTAAAGGAAAACAGGATTTAACCATTCCGTTAAAGCAAATGCTAAGGTTAAAAATAACCACTGTTTATTCATGAAAGCATTCAGCAGACATCATGCAGATGTACAGCAAAAGAATCAGTGTCCTCTAACTACAATCGCATTAACAGTTGCTAGTATTTACTGAGGCAGAAACTTTAGGTATTCTTTTATGTGGGCCAAATAAAAGCTGAAGAAAATTAAACCTGAAAATGTGCGTGTTTGTGTGTGCATTGTCTGTATGTAATCAATGCAAGAATAAAGGCAAACATCTCTTAATGGGGAGCAAAAAAGCTGACAAACAAAGCTTTAGGGGGAAAAGCAGTCCTCCCCAAACTTTGAGATTGCAGTTGCAGTATCTTATTTACATAGGCAAAACCTTCTGACACACATTCAGCGTTCTGGCTTCATTCATCACACAAATAATTGTCGTTTCCAGTGTTGAATTTACTCATAATACAGGAGGATGATATTTTAATGAAAATCTTCTATAAAGATACCAACTTACCCTGTGCAGAGAAAATTATTTATTCAGCTGTGGAGTGAAAAGCCTCAATTAACTTCTAAATCTAAAGTAGGCTGACAACAACCAATCCTCAGCAGCCAGAAGCAGTTACGTGTCACTTCAAAACCACATGCCAGCAGTATCTACCACTACATATTCCTGGCACCAGCCTCAAGACACAGGTCTTTCCTTTCATCATGTACAGGGTGAAGAGAATTAAAATTCTTAGCAAGCATCTCATTTGCTTAGAAAAATCTCCAGATATAATTATTAAGTATTGTAACTACCTACCTTTTGGATCAGTGATTTTAAAGGGTGTGGTAGAAATATACAGAATACTTTTTTTCCCTTGTGGAGATAAAAGAAAAGAACTCTGAAGAAAAAAGTTTATGTAGATTTACATTTCTGCAGATGAAGACTTTGCTATTCACAGCAGGAAAACAAACCAACCAACTTCTGAAGCAAAGACTGTATAGCAACTACCTGTCAATCATTTCTAAATAAAGTGCACAAAGTAACAATTCAAAGGATATTTGAAATAAAAATGCCAGCTTTCCATCTGCTCAGACTTGAACATCCACCAAAGGTTATATTATTACATAGCTATTTCAGATCTTCTATGGATTTGAAAGAAAAGAAATCTTTACAGAAAGATGTCCTTTATATACAAAAAAAAAAACACACCACTTTTTCCTGTACAGCAAATGCTGCTTACATTGAACACAGTTTTTTTTCTTTTTAAAATGAGAATCATTTAACTCTTATTAACAGAGAACCACTGCTCAAATTTTGTACATTTATTTCACATTTTGAAAACCAAATACGCTTGCCAAGTCTGCTAAATCAAATGTAAAACCCAGGCAAACAAAAGATACTTTGGACTATTGTAGTTATTTTAGGTGACACACAGAGAAATAACCTTCCCAAGCCAAAGAGGGAGATCTTGAAGGGTCATTTTTGACCTGAGTTGTCTTCTATATTCTAAACTAGAGGAGGACACCAAGAGTTTTTTGGATAACCTTTTAGCATCCTTTGCAAAACTGTAGCTGTTACAGGCCAGTGCCTGTACCTTCTTCTTCCCTCTATTAATTTAACATTGCACATGTTCATTAACATCTTCTCACTAAAAATGCTCCCTCACTGGTACTGAGAAGAACTAAGTTCGGAACATCAACTAAATATCTGGGTTTATGAGCACTTGGTAACCTAATTTCAAAGGAAGTATAACTCAGTAATCCTTTGGGCACAGTCCAGTATAGCAACGTGGTTATGGAGTTAATAGTATGTTAGTTTAGGTAATCTTCTGGACTACATCTTCTACAAATACTTAAGCAGTGCTTCAGAGAAAGCATAGCAATACTGTATCTTTTAATGGTACCAAGAAAGTAAGCAGTCCTGTAATTGCCTTTCAGAACCTTCTTGTTAGTTGCATGTAATGAGAAGTATTTCAGGTTCACAGCTTTTAAAACTTCCAGGATGAAAATGATTTTCGCTGCTTTTAATACTAGATCTGTGCAGAGAAAAAAAAAAACAACACAAAACCTTAAAAAAACCCCAAATGAACAAAACCCTTGTGCACTTGTCTTGGACATTGAGAGGGCTGATGTCGGCTATTAAGACTGATGGTATCTGACAGAAAGATCCTCTAAGCAGCTTTTGGGCAATAGCTGTATTTCATCTATGAATTCAAAGCTTCTTTTGTTTCCACAGTTTAAGACAAATTGAGCTAAATTGTAATTTTGCTGTGTTCCAAATTATTCTATTAAAAATCCAATCATTTTAGAACAATTTTTTTTCAATTAGAATATCTTGGTTTAGCACCTTCAAAAAGGTGCAAATTTGCAGGTAAGTTCTCAGTAAAATTTAATTATAAGCTACATGTAAAAGAAAAAAAAATAAATATCTGTGCCTAGTTCTTATCTTTAGCATTATTTTACAGATGGTCATATGGATGTGAAATTACTTACCTGCTGTGATGTAGCAGGGTGATTCAACGCCTAAGAGAAGATTAATTTCCCTGGTGTACAATTCAGTGTCATATCCTAGCTGGCAATGGTGACTTCCTTAATATGTGACTGTCAGCAATTACTAGAGCACTTCATGCAGAAGGTTTCAAACCTTATGGCAGGACAAGCACATATGTGAACTTATGGCCTTCGCTCCAGAGTGGCTGCTACCAAGCCAAATGTAGTGCCTCTTGCATGCCACGTGCAAGCCCGTACACTCTTGTGGGAATAGCAGTCCCTAGTTGCCCCGGCCAAGTGACCTGCTGAAATGATCTGCTCACTTATCTTCAGAGTCTGAAACAAGATGCCACTACAAAGCTGTATATTAAACTGTAATTGAAAAACACTCTGGGATAGAAACCAGATCCAATAGCCATGGATCATTTCTGAGAGAGGGTCTTGAAGTCAGAGACTAAACTTTAAGCTATTAATTCATACTCAGTTGAAGTTATGTTGGGAAAGCTCCTGATGAGAAGGAAATGGAAATAAAAGTCTTCTATAATGGGTAGTTTTATGCCAAAAGATTGTACCAAATGATCTCAAGAAGAGATTTGCTAACTTGAGGCAATTTTTGAAGATGTTTTATGCATTGCCAGCAGCTTTCAAATGTAAAAAGCATCTCAGAATCTGTCTGCTTTCAGATAATTAGGATATGAGACAACACTCCAGGGAAGCAGTTATGAGAGGAATTCAATTTTCCTCTAATCCAGCACAGAATCTCTGTCAGTTTTTTTCCAGCATTCTGAAGAAAGAAGAATGGGTTCTTCTACATGAATTGTGTTTAACAGATGATGGTTAAATACAGTATATATTGCTCTCTAGTATGAATGCTAGTTTAAGCTTCCCTCTCTACAGTTTTTGAAGTCAAGGAACACTTTCTAGGCTGTTAATTTATATGAAGTGGCGCAAGAACTTAAGAATGGTACACAAAGTTGTGGAGCATAAAAAAAGTTGTAAAAGCTAGGTCAGCAGAAGGTATCTCTTTTCTGGAATTTCCCTCCAAAAACTGTACACAGCAAAGAAGAATTTATCCAGTTCCCATTTCCATAAGGTATCAAAGTAATTTTCTTTAGAAACAGCAAGTGCCTACAAGTGATTACAGCTCCTGTTACAGAGCCCCACTGATTCATTTAATCCTCAAAATAGATCCAGTTCAGAATATCATGACTCTAGGTTATAAATGTAACTTAAGAGAAACCTTATCTTTCATCTCGTTGATAGAGATGTTTCCCTTACTTATCCCTTTAAAAGTAATTCATAACTTTATTAAGAATGTTCACACTCCATATGGACAACAAAGGGTTTTTGGACAAACATCCCCTCCTCAGTTTCTATGGACAGAATGGGTGACCTACCCTTACCAGAAGGCCAGTGACCAACTGACAATATTCTGATAAAACAGAATGAAGCAAAACAAACCACAAAAGTGCAAGTGAAGACCTGGAAGGTGCTCTGCTCCAAGATTCCAAAGAAAAGATCATTCAGATGCTGACTTAGCAAGTGTCCCCTAGAAAACTGAACAGGGATCTGGCACACTGAATTTTATCATCAGGAATGCCAGTGGTTGCCATGCCTAAAACCACAGTTACAGCTGATTACAGATTTCTAACCATACTGAATTTATAAGCATTTTGCAGAAGCACAGAGCATGCTCAGGCAAGGTACTTCTCTTATTTAAATATAAACTTGTATGCTTGGACAATTTAGGAATACTCAAATGAATATGGTGACAATCTCAAAACATTTGGAGCTGCCATGCTACCCAAGCAAACTAGCACATTTTTATTATGCTTAAAATGGGCTTTCCCTTGTTCTGTCTATCAGATCTATTCAACTGACTGGAACCACAAGGACTAGCTTTTCAGGAGGGAAATACTTGCTTGCAAAATGTTTCACACTTGTTATGGACTTCACCATTAGAAGACTTTATGTCTCAAAAAGTGTAAAGGCAACTAACTAATGAATGAATCAATTAACACAACACCACACCACAAACATTATAGAGAACAACTTCTCACCTGGGAATCTATTCCCTTGCCATGCCTCTTCCCTGCAGTTTAAAGGAAAAAAAAAAAAAAATCAGCTCAAAATTGAAATTTCTCTAGAAAAGAAGTGTGAGGGAGACAGTAGGAAATAAAGGAGAGGCAAATCAGGAAAGGCCTGACTAGCCACATGTCATTACAGGCAAACTGCCTCAGCTGCTCAAGAGGCTTCCCAAGCAATATTCACATTGCACTCACGCATACTCAAGACCCCCCACAATTGCCACAGATATTTGCTTTTGTTCACATTCTCCTTTCCTGTCTCTCAACTTCTTAAAGACACTTCAAAGAAGATCAAAAAAGCTTGAAAGAAGTGTAGTTTTAGTCTATAGAACAGAAGATAGATGGGAGACTTGGTCTTATTCTTCAAACGCTAAAGAAGTTGGTAGGAGAACGGGACTAAACTGTTCACCAGGTCTGCTGCAGACAGGAAAAAGCAAGGAAGATTTAAGTTAGACATTTGGAAAACTTTCAAGTAAGAGTAAAGGACTGAACAGCCTGCCTATGGAGGTTGTGGAATATCACTAAAAACAGGTCAGGCAAACATCTGTCAGAAGTGATTAAGGTATAATAAATGAGAATGAACTTGAGATCTTTTGCTCCTCTTCTGCTAAGGTCTTTTCATTACACCCAGCATTACAAAACCAACAATATGTCCCTCTTTTANATTTTTTTTTTTAAGGAAAGCACTTTTTCCCAAGCACACACACAAAAATAATTATTTATATATTTATATAAATAGAAAAAAATAAATCAAAACAATGAAAGCACTTTTGTTCAGAAGGCTGCTTTGAGAATTATCCAAATCTTTTGAAACTACATTAAACTATGAGTAAGAATGGCTTCCACCACATCAGGGGGAAAAAAAGACATCAGAGAGTCTTCCCCCCCCCTACTGTTTAATACTAATGTAACCATGGAAATTATTTTTTCCCCTCCTGTTTAATACTAATGTAACCATGGAAATGAAAACTAAACACCTATTTCCCCATCACCCCCAGTACGACAGAAAACCTAACAAGGGAAATGTTTCTTGGTGANATTAGAAGACTTTATGTCTCAAAAAGTGTAAAGGCAACTAACTAATGAATGAATCAATTAACACAACACCACACCACAAACATTATAGAGAACAACTTCTCACCTGGGAATCTATTCCCTTGCCATGCCTCTTCCCTGCAGTTTAAAGGAAAAAAAAAAAAAATCAGCTCAAAATTGAAATTTCTCTAGAAAAGAAGTGTGAGGGAGACAGTAGGAAATAAAGGAGAGGCAAATCAGGAAAGGCCTGACTAGCCACATGTCATTACAGGCAAACTGCCTCAGCTGCTCAAGAGGCTTCCCAAGCAATATTCACATTGCACTCACGCATACTCAAGACCCCCCACAATTGCCACAGATATTTGCTTTTGTTCACATTCTCCTTTCCTGTCTCTCAACTTCTTAAAGACACTTCAAAGAAGATCAAAAAAGCTTGAAAGAAGTGTAGTTTTAGTCTATAGAACAGAAGATAGATGGGAGACTTGGTCTTATTCTTCAAACGCTAAAGAAGTTGGTAGGAGAACGGGACTAAACTGTTCACCAGGTCTGCTGCAGACAGGAAAAAGCAAGGAAGATTTAAGTTAGACATTTGGAAAACTTTCAAGTAAGAGTAAAGGACTGAACAGCCTGCCTATGGAGGTTGTGGAATATCACTAAAAACAGGTCAGGCAAACATCTGTCAGAAGTGATTAAGGTATAATAAATGAGAATGAACTTGAGATCTTTTGCTCCTCTTCTGCTAAGGTCTTTTCATTACACCCAGCATTACAAAACCAACAATATGTCCCTCTTTTACGACCCTGTGTTTTATTTAACTTTAAAAAACATGTAGTAATTGTGATATTTACACATATTCAAGTGTGATTATTTGGGAGAACAGAACACATCAAAGATTTGGTAACTGTGAAAGCTGGATAAATAATCAACCTGTGAAGTAAAACACCAATGTATTAATTTTACCCTCACTCTGAAGAAATTGACCTCTAACCTCATAATGCAGACAGTACTATATTTTCTTGTTCTCCAAGAGAAAAGAAAATCGGGAAAACTTTAACTGATGACTTACTGATCTGCGGTCACCAAGCTGTCACTAAACCATATTTCAGTTTTTGCATAAAGGATTTTTATTTTTTTTTTTAAGGAAAGCACTTTTTCCCAAGCACACACACAAAAATAATTATTTATATATTTATATAAATAGAAAAAAATAAATCAAAACAATGAAAGCACTTTTGTTCAGAAGGCTGCTTTGAGAATTATCCAAATCTTTTGAAACTACATTAAACTATGAGTAAGAATGGCTTCCACCACATCAGGGGGAAAAAAAGACATCAGAGAGTCTTCCCCCCCCCTACTGTTTAATACTAATGTAACCATGGAAATTATTTTTTCCCCTCCTGTTTAATACTAATGTAACCATGGAAATGAAAACTAAACACCTATTTCCCCATCACCCCCAGTACGACAGAAAACCTAACAAGGGAAATGTTTCTTGGTGATGGTAATAAGAAACATACAGGTAACTGTTAAAAAGGAGAATAAACAAGGGTTTCTGGGGCTCGCTGCTGGACTGACATCGTATAATTCATATCACTACAAGAAACAAGAGACACTATTTACTTTCCTCACATGTGATGTCCCTAGCTGCTGCCCCCTCAGCTTTATCTGTGTTGTCTAGCATTTGACATTCTTTATGTTTTAGAGAACACTTCTTAGAAGAGAGAAACGTGAATGAATTCATTCACATGGCAGCTGTGACATACAGCAATCAAAACATAATCAGAAAAGTTCATAAATATTACGGTAGATATCAGATTTGTCTTCCTGCACACTTGATCAATCCTTCTTACGACAACTGCTTTACATTACTTTTATTATATAGGTATTTCCCCAGTATGCTTACAGGGACCTGTAAAGTAGGTGGGATTTGTAGAGGCATCCAAGAGCTCAATTTTTCTTTTCACTCTTGGTCTAGACAGGTTTTGCATAAAACTTATCTCCTATTTTGCATCTCAATACATTTTTTTTCTTGCCAATTCAAGATCCACTCTTCATTCTGATACCATTATTTGAGTTCTTGTCCTCCAGAATGTACAAGCTATCTCTGCTGCTTCTTAGGGCTTTTTCAGAAGTGACCAAAGTAACATTACATCCATAAAATTATTTACTCTACCTGGGGAGGGAGGGGAGAAAAAATCCAAAACAAACACCTGAGAAGCTGGTACTTTTCTAATTTGTTTCCACTGCTGATTAGTAAATTTACACAAAGCAGCGTTTTTAGAAGTGGTCTCTTGATTCAGAAAGAAAACACTGATGCAGAAGAATAACGAAGAGGTGACTGGGTACAATCAACACAGCTTCCCCAAGGGCAAATCATGCCTGACAAACCTGGTGGCCTTCTATGAGAAGGTCACAACACCAATAGACAAGGGGAGAGCAACTGACGTTATTTATCTGGACCTGAGCAAAGCCTTTGACACTGTCCCACACGACATCCTGGTCTCCAGGCTGATAAAATATGGATTTGATGGACTGACAATTCAGTGGATAAAGAACTGGCTTGATGGACGCACCCAAAGAGTGGCTGTCAATGGGTCCATGTCCAAGTGGAGGCCAGTGACAAGTGGAGTCCCTCAAGGATCAGTACTGGGACCAGTCTTGTTTAACATCTTCATCAGAGACATGGACAGTGGCATAGAGTACACTCTCAGCAAGTTTGCTGGTGACACCAAGCTGTGTGGGGCGGTTGACATGCTGGAAGGAAGGGATGCCATCCAGGGGCACCTTGACAGGCTGGAGAGGNAACACATCCAGAGAAGGGCCACAAGGATGATCAGAGGGCTGGAGCACCTCTCCTATGAGGACAGACAGAGAGAGTTGGGGTTGTTCAGTCTGGAGAAAAGAAGGCTCCGAGGAGACCTTATAGTGGCCTACCAGTATCTTAAGGGGGCCTACAAGAAAGCTGGTGAGGGACTTTTAGGATGTCAGGTAATGGTAGGACTAGAGGGAATGGATTAAAACTAGAGATGGGATGATTCAGACTGGACGTTAGGAAGGAGTTCTTCACCATGAGGGTGGTGAGACACTGGAACAGGTTGCCCAGAGAGGTGGTGGAAGCCCCATCCCTGGAAGTTTTTAAGGCCAGGCTGGATGGAGCTCTGAGCAGCCTGATCTAGTGGGAGATGTCCCTGCCCACGGCAGGGGGGTTGGAACTAGACGATCTTTAAGGTCCCTTCCAACCCTAACAATTCTATGATTCTATGAAATCACTACAGCCAATTATTACCTTATGTTACCTCTTACTATCTAGCACAGTTCTATAGCATAAAATGTGTTGTATAATAAAAGTACAGAAATATCTTGAGGCATTTTTACAGTATTCCGGAAGCTGTTTTAAAGCTTCACACCAACTGAAATGACGCTACTGTATAGCAATGTATTACAGACTAATACAAACCCGAAATTTTTTACTGTCTACTTTAGGCCTAATTTAAGAAACAACAACCCTCACTGCACACCTCAGCCCCCAAATTCACAAACAATGGAGTTTATGGAAGAAATCAAACAAAAGATTAATAGATAATTTGGAAACACTGATCAAATTATTGTGATGATGTGTCACAAATTAGGAATTCAGTGTGTCTAGCACACAGCACGAAATTTCGGTGATAAACATTACAGTTAAATATATATATTTCAACATTCTCTAAATTAGGACTCTGTTCTTCAAAAATGTGATTGTACCAAGGATATTAAGCAGGCAACTTTAGAAACAACAAGAGCAGGAAAAGAGAGGTCTGCCACTAACACGCCTTGCATGACGGAGCATTACTCACATGACATTTTATAGTTCTCTTTTCAGAAAAACATAATATTGTGAAACTTCCAGGACAGCAGAAAGTCAAAGACTCTATCCCTGACTGATTTTCTGAAAGAATTTTAAGAAAATTCACCCCCTTGAGAGGGGTGACAAATGGTGTCCCTCAGGGATCTGTACTGGGGCCAGTACTGTTCAACATCTTCATCAATGATTTAGACAGGGGGATCAAGTCCACCCTCAGCAAGTTTGCTGATGACACCAAGCTGAGTGGTGCGGCTGACAGGCCAGAGGGACGGGATGTCATCCAGAGGGACCTGGATGAGCTACAGAGGTCAGCCCAAGCAAACCTTATGAAGTTCAACAAGGCCAAGTGCAAGGTCCTATACTTGGGTCGGGACAGCCCTTGTTATCAATACAGGCTGGGGGATGATGTGATAGAGAGTAGCCACGCGGAAAAGGACTTGGGGGTATCGGTTGATGAAAAGCTGGACATAAGCCAACAATGCGCACTTGCCGCCCAGAAGGCCAATCGCATCCTGGTCTGCATCAAAAAAAGCGTGGCCAGCAGGTCAAGGGAGGTGATTCTGCCCCCCCACTCTGCTCTCACGAGACCCCACCTGGAGTACTATATCCAACTCTGGAACCCTCAGCACAAGAGGGACATCGACCTCTTGGAGCAGGTCCAGAGGAGGGCCACAAAGATGATCAAAGGGCTGGAGCACCTCTCCTATGAAGACAGGCCGAGAGAGCTGGGGTTGTTCAGCCTGGAGAAGAGAAGGCTNACTAGATGACCTTTAAAGGTCCCTTTCAATCCAACACATTCTATGATTCTATGAAAATGCCATGAATTGATTAAAAGGATTTTGCAAAAGCATAAGAAGTCCTAGGGGGTTGCTTGCTTCCCCCCATCATGGCATACAATTAACTTCATTACTAGTCTTTTCTTGGATAACATATATAATTGAAATAACAATAATATACTAAACAGACTTCAGTCAAATATATTTAGGAGAAAAGCCATTACAGAGAATATCTCCTAATTAAAAGGATGAAGAAATATCCATGGGCTGTTTGGCCACCCTTCAATAAAGAGGCCCTAGATTAGCCTGCCATTGTTAAATTCATAATAAATTAGTTATAATGATGTCAAAGCAACTTCATCACACCTTTCTGCATTAAACTTATTTGTCAGATTGTTTTCCCACTTGCATATGGTTCATCATCAGAAGCATCAAGTCTTAAAGGCTCTAGACAACTCAGGAGTCCTATTATTTCCAGCCTGATGGACAATTTTCAGATTTGCACAATGTCCTTTTTTTAGCAAATATCTTACTCATTTGATACTGTTCTTCCCAGACTGTCCACTGCTTTCAGTCTGGGGAATGAGAAGTTGTTTCCTTCTCTATTTACATTTAAAGGTGTAAAAGAAACACCTATAGCAATATATAGAAAATATGCACAAGCTTCATCTTTACAATTGGAAAAAGACGTTCCGAGCCCAAATTTGCTGAAGATAGCTTTAAGAATCATTTTGACTTAAATCACTCTGCCTTCAACATCTTACGCCTCCAGGACTCAGTGCTGCTAAAACATCAAGGCAACTTATCAATATATTTCTTAAAATTCTTTAAAGTCAAAATTACCATAACAAGAATATATTGTTAATGTGCAACAAGGTGGGCAGAATATATTATGATGATCTATATTACGATGAAACCATGCTGACCAGCGAAGATCCTTGAGGTTAGCTAAAAAAAAAGCCCACCAAAGCAAAGCAACAAAAAACCCCCTCAAAACAAAAAAACCTTTCTTTAACAATTATTTGATAAGACTTGTCAATTTTAAGGCCTTATGTCTTTAATAATATCCAGTATTAAAAGTTAAGTTTTAGGGACTTTGGTTTTATTTTACAGATTTGGGGCTTACTTTCCAACAGGTCTGCCAAATAACGTATTATTATTTAAACGTAACTGGAAAATAATATAGTAAGTGAACAATGAAGGCATACAAAAAAGGGATGCTATATTTAATCACTACTGCCTCATTTTACTACAGATTTCAATTAAGTACCCAGAACCACAAAACTATTTGTAAAAAGCAATGATTATATTAAAAACAGTAAGTAGCTGAGTTAAAGAAACAGAAAGAGGAGGAAATGCAAAGATAACTTATTTTGCAGTAGCATTTTCTTCATTTTGCCAGCTGCTAAACCCAGTACAAGAACTCTTACTGATTAGCTCAAGATATACAGTGCTTCAGTAACACTGCCATATGCTGGTTAGCTGTGGACTTGTAACACAACCTAACAAGCAAAAAATCATAAGTTCATCCTTGTTATCCAATCCATGCATCCCTGTACAGAATACCTCTTATATGTTAAATCTTGCAAGTACCTCTTCTGAGGATGGACCAAATACTTAGTTACACATTGTTTTTCACTCACTGATGACTATGCAAAAGCATAATAAAACATACATACCATTTATGGTACATATAAGAGAGCATCTACTTTTAAATTAGTAACAGCCATACCTATGCAAAGCTCAGTGGATACTCCGTGCCTGTGCTTTCCAGGCTATTATAGCATTTTCTTCAACAACACACCACTATGCCACTTCCAAACTGTCATGTCACTTGATGGGCTGAATAAAGGAACAACTGACTCCAGAAGAACCACTTCACCCGCGTGTTTCCTCCCCGCAAAGCGCAGTATCTGTGTTTGCAATGCCACCCAACAGCTACAGCAGCCCCGAGATTAAACCCCTTAAATAAATTCAACAACAACGAATGCCGTTTCCTCTAATTCGAGAAGCTCATCCTGCCCCCCGCCCGCCGCCCGCTGCAGGGAAAATCCCCCTCAGAGGGACAGCAGCGGCCTCCCTACGACCACCGCCGCAGTACACAGCCCACGGGGAATCTCTGCTCCAGCCGCCCCCCTACACTGCACTAGCGGCTCGAAGCAAACCATCAGGGCCCTGCCGGGGTCCCACCTGCCCGCCCCAGAGAGTTCGGCCTAGCCCGCGGGGGAGCCCTGGGGCATCAAACCGCCGCGACGCAGCCACCCCCAGCTGCAAGGGGCGACCGAACTAAGGCACCCGCGGGCGCGCGGAGAGGGACGAAGCCGCTGCCGGTGTTGAAACTCGGCCGGGCGCCAGCAGGCCCCACCAAGAGACACTCACATGAACCGAGCCGCCGCCACACTCCTTCACCCGCTGAGGGAAAAAGGACCCTCGCCTCCGGGCTGCCCAACCGAGCGCCTGAGGTTGATAAGAAGTCGTCCGGGAAAGCCTCACTACCCCCAGCGAGTTTTTTTTTTTTTTTTTTTGCCAAGGTGCTCGTCACGTCGTTCCAAGAGTACTGGCGGAGTACACACGCGGGGGTTAGGCCTGTTTTTAAAAGGCCCAAACAAAAAGACAGATCAGGGATCGTGTAGGACGCCTCTACGCTAGGGTNCCCTCAGCGCCGTGAGGTGTGCGGGGCCGGCGGGAAAGGCAGCAGCGCCGGTTCGCGCCTTCCTGGGCACTGTTTTAGGCTGTGATCCCCGACCTGGGCGCAGTGCCTCAGGGCTGGGGGAGGTCTCTGGCGAGTGCGCTTATAGGGGCTGAGAGGTTAGCGGGGGTGC
>VWZL01003235.1:323718-410182 GCA_013396915.1 Stercorarius parasiticus
GAGTGCGTTTATAGGGGCTGAGAGGTAGCGGGGGTGCCTGGGGTTACCAACATTTCTAGCAGTCATTTAGCAAACTGGTTAAAATTAATTTATCTCTTACTAGATTTAATTCCTGAGCAGTCGTGTATAATGCATAAATCAAATGGTAACAATACCCATCTTTTTATGTGTGTAGGGACACTGACATAGCAGAACAGGCAGGTAGGCTGTAACCAAAAGACACTGATAAACAGGTAAAAGAAATAACATATTTGTAAAATAAATGTGACTAAAAGGCTATCCTGGTCTATCAAAATTAGATTATATGTTTTCTTCATGCAATCCAGGTGTTATTTGTCTCTATTAACTAAATATTCTAGCTGCAGATATGAAACTTGAGATGTCCGTAAGTCTCACTAACTTTTATTGCTGCTGTCAAAGTAGCAACATTTTAGTCTATGTGGTAACATTGTAAATGTTCCAAACACCACCAGTAACTCTTATGGAAATACCTACGTAGAGGCTTTCATGTATATATGACAAAATCCTCCATGTACTACGGAGAGAGCATTTTTTAATCTTTGCTGATGGCTTATATTTCACTTGAGTGAAATGATGCCTTACTAGCCCTACAAGAGTAGGGAAAGGAATTACTATTTAGCATTTTCATGAAATAACTCTTCAAATATTTGTCAGTTACCGTGCCCAAGGCACCATGGCACCTGTTTTTTTTTTTTTTTTCCCCAAAATTTGTGTATTCATTGAAGGTGAAATAATGGCATTGGTGCCTTGTCAAAATCTGGTTTGCATTTTCTGTTTATCTGAAGTAACAGTTTTATAATGAAAATTTTGGCACACTTATTTATTTTATCTGTTGCTGAATTGGTGTAGCTGGAATCTGAAGCAAAGTGTTTCTTTCTGCACTGAATTTATTAGTTTGGATAGAATAGTAATGATTAAAAATATTAATTTTTTATAAGTATGCCTAATGTGTGTATGGTCTGTAAGTATCTGCCTATGATTCCATAGTTATTCTTTATTTATAGGTAATATACTTCTTACTTTAATGAGTGTTAGAGAACTTTGAAAATTTTGTAAAAGACAATGTTTTGATGTTATGCCACAGGGGAAAATGTTTGGTTAAACACAGTACTGCTTACATTTAGATTTTTAAGCGATTTTATGAAATCTCTGTAGTACAAGTGGTGTTTGTAGTAGATGTTTATACTGCAGATGAAAAAAAAAAAAACTTGAGGTGAACTAAATTTAAGACAGTCCCCCAACCACTGCAAAAATTAAGACAATTAGTTAATATTTTTCATTTTATTAAGTGAATGTTTCCCAGCTTATTATTTTGATTGTCCTAACAAACTCGTACTTATTTTCTGTGCTCCCTTCCATAGGAATCTGAATTCAACTTTTCTTCAATATCTGTTATACATTTTAATAAACTTCATGAATAGCTGAGTGATGGTGGACACTGGGAGGCAAATCGCAGTTTTGTTTTTTTGTGAAGTAGCAACACTGTAGCTAAAATAGCATCTTTTATTTCAGTTACTTTATCAAATTAGTAATTACTCTAGTTGCAACGGGAATGTTTTAAGACTTAAGAGCAGAAGAAAAGATATCTTGTGGAAGAATTTCTTNATGGCCTACTGTGAAAATACTGTGATTTAATAAAAAACAGTGTAAGCATAGGATATTCAGGCCACCTTTTATCCTGAAATTGTTCACAATTGCTTTAAAAAATAATTCAATAGCAGTACTGATTGTAATTACATTTTAATTTTGAAAAGCTGCCTTCATTAGGCAAGGGACATTTACACCTGGATACTCGGAAGGCATTTAAATAACAAGGCATTTCAAATTACTAACAGATATTAGCCCACGTGGCTAGTTGTCTTTATTTCTGCATGGGGACACTTTAGAAACCATAGGTGTGTTTCACAGGATGGATTCATTCAGGTCACACTGTATGTGCAATATTTCCTTCTGAGAGCCAAACTTACATGTTTTGATTATATATTTTTTTTTTTGTAAGGGCAAAGTTCTTAGTGTCCGTTGACTCAATTGCCTTAGTACTGCTGCAGTGAAAAAGTTGTAAATGATGGCTAGAAACTGCTAAACTCTAAAGAAAAAATATTTGCTCTCTGACAGCAGTAGTTATTCAGAGGAGTAAGTTGCTCAGTAGATGAGGGGCTACATTTTGTATTGCATTTATCAGTGTTGGGCATGGAAAAGCTATAAAATGAAAGATTATCAAAATAATGCTAATCTGAATATTAAATAGGAATTTATAAAGGTCTTCTGTTTGTGGTGGATTTTGCTAAGAACGTTGGTTAGTGTTTTTGTGTACTGTGAAGGTTTCTAAGGGAGATTTGAATGGAGGTGGTGGGCTACGGAAGGTCATTCAGAGGTGGGATGCAAAACAGGCCACTTCTGGACTTCTAATCTTTATGCCAGACCTATTTTGCAGATGTGATAGATTATCTTATATACAGAATAAAGGGTGCTTTGGAAACAATGACTCCATAATTTTAGATGACACTAATAACACAAGTCTTTGCTGCTTCTTCTAGCCTCACTGTTTTGGGTTATCAGAATTGAATTTCCAGAATTGAATTCCAAAGTTTAATTTGCCTTAACTGTTTCTGGTGTCAGTTTAAAATAACAAATCTTCCTTTTTCTCTTCCTCTTTTTATTTCAAAGTAATAGGTAAGTTCTGCAGGATATAATTCATTCATCCAAATAATAAAATTAATGCAATATGTGTCTTTTGTGTATAGAAAAGGTGAGTTTGAGGTGTAAAATTGTGTGCCTTGAACATGAGGAGGACGTGTAGCACTCTGTGTTTATAGTTGTGCCAGACTTTGATGTAGATTAAAAAAAAAAAACAAACCACCCTCACAGTTTAAAAATAGATAAGATCTTTTTTCAGATGAATTTTTAAAATACGTTTAACGCTTCTGTTTGAATTTAGAAATGTCAGTAAGTTACTGGAGAAATTACTAGCCTGAAATAATTTAGTTAAAAAACCCCTTTCACTTAAGCTCTAATATGTGGCCCTTTTTAAAGGTGGTGGAAGGATTAAGTTTTGAGTTTGGGGGTTACTTGGTTTATTTTTCAAGTCAATCCCTGTAATTTATTGAAGTTGAGAGTTAAGGGCATAGATCAGAGTGTAATTGTGAAGGTAGCTATTCACCGAACATCATCAGAGAGAATTTTTTTCATTGCTTTAGTGGGTTCTGCAGAATTAGCTCTATAACAGAACTTGTTTTAATGTATACCTCTTAAAATTCTTTATTGATTCCTTTGGGTGGCTGAGAGGAAAGATTGCTTGCATTTCACATTTCTTCCTTTTTGTTTGTGTGCTTCCTAACGAAAGGAAGTGAGTGATAAATCTGCACTTGTCTAGTTGAAAGTATTGCAGGTTGTCTAGTTCATCTTTGTAGACCAAGTGATCTGGAGTACAAGAAAAGTGTAATGTCTTAAAATGGTTATTAAACTGATGATATTTAACAATTCTTTTTAATAAAATGCCTTTCTAAATGTTAGCTGAATGCAGAGACAATGTATCAGAGAAGTATTTTCTGCAGGAAAAATAAAAACATTTCTTGAGTAAATATATTGTACGTTATGTATGTAACTTTTTAGAGACAGGATGTATCTCACTGTTCGGCATAATTTTGCTCTTCCTCCCCTCAACTCTGATCATATTAACTTTTTTTTTTTATTTTAGAGCAGTTATTAGCAAACTGTTGTGCCAAGCTAGATTATAAGCCATTCTCTAAATCAAGATTGTTTTTTTTTTTCTCTTCATGCTTAATATATATTTTCTTTCTGAAGCCGGGTAGTTAATTTGCTAGACGTGCATGTTTTTACAGGAATGTGGGTCTTATTATAATTACATAGTTAAATCTCTCCAATTGGAATTTACTGCATGCCAATAAATCTTTGTGCTTGCACTCTGTCCAAATTATCTTTCCAATGGTATGTTTTACCTGTAAATTGCGTTCTTGGCATCCTAAAATCACTTCAAAAAATATTAAATATTGATGAGATAAGAAAGCATTGTGTCTTTACAAATAAGACTCTTAATACAAAAATACTACTATAAAAATTCCAATACTCAAGGCTGTTTCAGATTTATTTTCTTCCTTTTTTAAAGTTTGATTCTTTAATGCTATGCATTCATATTCAATGCGATGATGTATGTTAGAATTTAAATGTGGATATCTCATGTCTGTGTTTCTTTGCCGGGGGGGGGAAGCCACAAATGAGAGCAGTCTTATATTTGCTTTGTATCTTAAATTGGACTGTATTAATGAAAACAGAAGATAGGTTCCATAATTTCCATTTGTATAGACTTAATAAATATGTCTGGTATATAAGGATCTCTATGCAACCTGTTCTGGGGTCACTCTGTCAATTAAGATTCACAAAAGAAACTTAGTAGGTTTTTACCAGTAATTTTGTGCTGGGGAAAAAGGTTATTCCCTTAGAGAATAAACTACTAAACACTCCGTTTCTCCTGTGTGACTTTCTCATGAGAGAATAGCTTTTCCTGAAAGCAGCGGGTTGATTTTGGCTGAAAGAATAATATGAAGTGGCACTTAGCTTCATTAGTGCTCTGCATAATCCTAATCTACTTGGTTTTTGTTTCATAAAGCCCCTAAAATGATAAAAAATTATCACATCTGCTTTGAAAGAATTACGTTGGTTTTATACTGTAAGCTTTTCATATTATTTCTCTTATGGGCTTCACATCCTGAGGGTTCTTCCTCCTCTTTTGCTGAAGGAACTGCGTATCTGTTTCTACTCTTTAGAGCTTATAATTACTACTCTGTATCTGAAAAAAGGGTTGGATGTGCTTTCCACATCAGTGGACTATTTCTGATGATTGTATACACAGATGCCTCCAGAATCTGTAATGTCTCTGGAGTTGAAGTGAGCTGGATGGTACTTTTCTGCATAGGCTCATTAATGAGCTGACCAGAGGCTTGATTTGGTTTTTGGATTTTGGTACTTGGTGCTTCAGATTAAATTCTTAGTTTGCATGTAAAAAGAGGTCAGGCAGTTTTACCTGAGGCCTACTTCTGCATGTTTTAGGTTTTCGTATTTTTGAATGACGTAATGGTTGGTTATGGAAAAGTGCAGAGAAAATGTTTAACTTGCACTGATTTGAAATGCATAGTTCAGAGCAGAAAGAAAAATGGTCATGAAACTAAATGTTCCTGGCATTAAGTTGCAAGCTTATTTCTTTTGCTTGACAGAAATATTTAATGTAGATTACTTCCTTAATTTGTTATTGAGTCACTGTGGGAGCTAGCAGTTTAGAAATGGTGGTAGGACAGAAGACTGTTACTTCATAACTTTTAATATTAGAAATGCAAATAGATGCTGATTATCACCAAAACTGTGGTAATTTGCTGATATAAGATGGTATTTTAGAAGAGGTTTTTTCTGTTTGGTGCCTTTGCTGGTTTTGAATAAATAAATATTGCAGTAGTTGTCTGAAGATTGCTTGGATTAAAGCATTTATCTGCTCTTAAAAATAGTTTTATTTGATTCTTAAATGTGTGTTTAAATCTATCACTATATCTTAATCTTTAAATGTAGTGTTTATTATGAAGCAGCATTGTATTATTATTTTTGTGTGTTCATTATGCAAAAATGTCCCATAAGAAGAGTCATAAGAACTCTGTTCTTTTTTTAAGGAACACAAATTGCTCCAAAGGACTTAAGATTGTGTGAAAAAGATGTTTCCTTTAAAAGACACTGAGATGGGTGCCTCCACTTTCTTCGCTTCAGCTCTGCCACATGATGTTTGTGGAAGTAATGGCCTTCCTCTGACACCTAATTCCATCAAAATTTTGGGGAGATTTCAAATCCTTAAAACAATCACCCATCCTAGGCTTTGCCAGTATGTAGACATTACCAGAGGTAAACATGGTGAGTATCTGTTTAATAAGGAAATGTTATTTATGGTTACAGTTATACTTTTGTGACAATATATCTAAAGGTGATTGAGCAGAATATTGCCTTTATAGCACCAGAAAGTGGCTGGTTTTCGGTCTTAAAATGACTGTATACCTTTGCTGTGACTGGCAGTACTGGTGCTTTTGTTTCTTTTCTGTGGAATCAAGGCAGAGGTAAGTTGTCTGTCTTCTTTTGTTACGTGTTATGCTAACAAAAGCTAAAAACTTTCTTCTTTCTATATCTCACTGTAAAATTTTTGTACTCAATTGCTGTGCCATGTTGTTGTGTGGGACACTGAAATGCACATATTTTTGATGCCGAGCTCCTACACCCATATTCTAATCTTGTGAACGTTTTCGTGTGATGGTTAGGTTTCTTGTACTTGATTTGTACCCATTCTTATTGTGTCAGTCATCTTGTGTTTTGGCTGCAAGTTTGCCTTTTTTTTTTTTTTACTCTAGCTCTTTAAGATCTCTCCCACTAACAATTACTTTATTCTAGGACAGATATTTATTTTGTTTAGTAACTGTTATCACACTTATTGTTTGCTCAAGTAAGGCTTGAGTTGTTTTTTTCTGCTCCAGATGATCTTATTTTGTTGCAAGCTCAGCAGGAGTACAGCACTTCATTTCCACAAAAAGGCTGCAATGCCTGTGACAGTTTAAGTGGTTGCCACTTTTAACTTTTGAATCAACAATGAACCCGTATAAAAGTGCTTTGCATGTATTTGTTTGATTAGCTAAAGGGTCTCATAAAGTAGAGCAAGTAATTTTTTCTCTTTCAGAATGCAGTATGATAGGATGTTTCAGATTTTTAGAAAATGTGGATATTGCCAACTCCAAACACTGGAGTTTTCTGCCGGGTGGGGGATTCTTTGTGTATTTTTGCTTGCTTTCAAACTTGTAAATTTTTCATTTTCTGCAGCCAGGAGATCTAGAAAGATTACTCGTTTTCATCTTGTTTTCACTAGTACCTCTTGAAAAAATGGAAAATGGGATTTTCTTACAATCTGTTTGGATAAAAGGTTAAGAAACATTAGCTAACATAACATTTAGTAAATGAAAGATGTGGTTAAATACGAAAATGTGTCCTTTTTGACAATGAAGAGTCAATGACATGAAGGTTTATGAGTATCTGTAAATATGAAGGAGAAGGTATCTTCTGATAATTGAAGTAACTTGAAGAATAGCAAGGAAAATGCCTAACCATAAAGTCAGGAGACTGTTCTGTTCTTAGTGCTTGGAATGGCAGTTAATCACTTTCAAATAATATGGCAAATTTGGTGGCAAATTTTATCATTCTGATACTGACAGAATTTTTCACTTGTCAATCCTATGCACAGCAATTTAATCTTCTTTCTCTTGTAAATGTAATTTTCTACCCATATAAAGAAATACTAAAGCAGACTAGGAAAACAGTGCAAAAAAAAAAAAAAAATTAGATGTATGCATTCCCCCCAAAAGACCCTGAAAAGGGGAACATAAAAGTAATAGAAAAACATTCACACTGAAATCTTTTTTTTTTTCCCTTAAAATTAAACTACTTGTAAATCTCTGCTAGTATTGTAGAAGGCTTCCAAAGAAAGTTTAAGTGATCCTTTGGTTTCAAAAAGGAGAAACAAAGAGTTGAGCAGCAAGCATTCCAGCTTTAATGTGATGACTTGTGTTCCTCAAAGTATTTTCCATCTTTATCTTACTGTAACAGCCTTCTTATGAAAATATGTTTGAGAAAGTTTAGTTTTATTTAGTTTTGAATCTAAACATTCGCTACTAGCTGTTCTATGAGCTGTGGAAGTAGCAAAGCCTGGCTTTACAAGTTATCTCACACCCCCATGTAAAATCTTATGCTATCGTCTTTGCCTACTTTATAATTGCTGTCTTCAGTGCAACAATTATCTTGTCTTTTCCTCTGTATTCAGAGCCAGTCCATCAATCTTTGGAACATGTGGGACCCCTGCAGGTCCTATAGCTATTTGCTGGGCAAGAGGTGCTAGAGATAGCAATGTGCTAGGTGGCCCATCAGGACTGAAACTCCTGTGCTCACTGGGTCCCTTTTCTCAAAGCTGGTGTTACTTTGAGTCTCTCTCATCAACCCAGACACAGATTTCTGCAAATTTGTAGATGCTTATCTTCTTTGAGACCTCTATTCTTAAGTCAAATCTGACTGACATTGGCTGAGGGGTTCAACATTTATTAGGAGGTTACCGGATGGATTGACAGTGATTTGCAATGAGGAAACAGGAAAGATAATCTGCTGTATCTCATAAATGAAAATGGTGGTGAAGTCCAGGAGTTGTACATCTTTAACTTTTAATTATTTGTAATTTTCCATACAATGTATGTCAAAATACTTTAACATCTGCCAAATAGGTAGGCTGAGAAGCCTGTACTCCCATTGTCTCATTTGGACTCTAGTCCTCTTATGCTTTTTTTTTTCTTTTCCAATTAGAGAGACTGGTTGTGGCAGCTGAACACTGTGAAAAGAGCCTGGAAGATTTGCTACGAGAAAGAAAGCCAGTCAGGTAAGGTGTCAAGCTAAACTCAAATTTGCACACCATAATTTCACATATCATCTGTGGCAAAGTGCTGGACTTTTTTTTAACTTTTATTGGTTTATATAAATTTTACTCTGTTAAAGCTTAACCTAAAGACATTGTTTATCAGATAAATACGTGCCTGAAAGAGGGAGTACTTATTTCCGTGTAATTCTAAAAGCTAGAAGAGTTGTGGGGAGCTTGCTTACAACTGAAATACTTTGTAACTCAAAATCCTGTCTGTCTTGCAATAGTGGTTTTGGGTTTTCTAAAATCAGATCTATGACAGGATAAGTGTCTTCCTAAGAATTAATTTGAAGATTGTATGTCTGCCAGATGATGAAATACAAATTTCACTAGAAAAGACAGAACTTGGTTTGTGTTTTTCATATGCAGAAATATATTTATTTATTAACTAGAAAGTGGACAGGATGTCAGATACATATGCAGGGTGCTAGTAAGTGATTTGAATTTGGGCGAATATAGTCACTTCAGCACGGCTTTGTTCAAAACCAGGTCCAAAGGCTGGATGTTGAGAATATTTGCTTTCATACTAGGATGTATAGAATAGTTGAGCTGTATCTTTAAAGAAACAAACAAACAACATCTCCATCAGACTTGTCGCTATAAGCGTTAACTGTAATTTTTAAGTCTATCACATTACTTTTGGAGCAAAGAAGTGGCCTCTTGTCCTAAAGAATATGTAACACAGAAAATGTGAAGAGTGGAAGAAGAGAAATATTATTTCCATTTGGGATAGCAAGGCATTGTAGGCTAACTGTTATTTCCAGAACACACAAATACATAAATATAAAACACATTTAGAAAAATCCAAAGTCTCTTCATTCTAGTTTCTGAAAAGTTTATAGCAAGCATTGGATTTCATCTCACTTGATATTCATGCAAGTGTAGAGGTGATGATTACTCAGTAAAATAATGAACAAATTTTTGTGCGTCTTCCTGGTTAACTGCAGTTAACATTAAGCCTCTCGGGTGGGCTGTGTTTGATAAGGTACTATGCAGAGAGACTTCTTGTGACTCATCCCAAATCAGATTTCTACAAAGGGAGTAAAACTGGACCTGTAGCCTTTTAAGTCTTGCAACCCCTAAATAGGATGCTGACTATGTTGTCTGGCAGAGATAAATCTAAATGCAAAATGCCCTGTGTCTGTGCGTTAGCTTTTTGTGAACTTAAGCTTGTATGACAGTCTGTGTTGCAGAGGACTTATAGCTTGAGGAATGTTAGGCAAATATGGCTTCCATTTTTTTCATAAGACAGGTATTTAGGTGTAAAGGGTTTTTCATATGTGTTATATATTACAGGCCTTCATACAGTTTTGCATCAGGTTCTGATTGTGCAAAGTTCCAGAAATAGTTAAAGCACCAGAAGCACTTTTCTTTCCTTTTTCATTTAGTTCTCACACTGTTCTTTGAACATGTGTATCTTGGTGGTAGATGAGAAGCAGCCCAGACTGTCTGCTGCCTCTTGCCTGTTTTTGAAAAAGTATGCATGTAGCTATTTTAATTTGCTTTGAATTGCTTGATACAGTATACTTACTTAGATTCTGACAACTTCTGTTGCAATTTAGAATTGCAGCTTTAGAATTGCAATGGGCAAGATATCCTTTTCGGGGGGGGGAATTATATTTCTCTATCATAATTCTATAAACAACTTTCTCAAGTAACAGTTGTGGTCTGTATGCACATCCATCATGCCCCTCTATACCAGCATGTGTTTTGTGGTATATAGGAAGTTTTTTTGAGACTTTTTTAGATAATTTGTGAAGGTATGCAACTTCTGGTGTTTGACATGCTTAGAGAAATTATTTCGTTTGTGACAGTTACCTCAGCTATTTGGGCCGTGGCTCTGTTGAGAATAAATGCATAAAGCCTGGCTTTATTTTTTCCTCTTCACTTGGGAGAGTTTTTACTGAAATAAGTTATTCTACTATCCAATCTTTCTTTTAGTGAGCAGATTGGGATTTCTTCAGGAAGTTATACCACCCAAGGTATAGGACTAAAATATAGCCTGTTCATAGCTTTAAGAGACATTAGTGATTCATCTACATAAATTACAGCTTTTGCAGTAGTAGGTAAAAGCTAAATTATGTTAACTTCAAATTAAGTTTCTTGGAAGACTGACATTTTCCCTCTACTTCTATTTTTTTAATGAAAACAGACGTTTTTGGTTCTTATGCGAGACCCATAAATTTCCAGAAATAACTTGGATGGATCAATTCCCAGTTATTGGTTATATGATCTGTCTATATGCAACCTTTGGAGGGAAGTATTTGGCTTTTTCCATCTATTCTGATTGTATTGGTCAATGATAGCATAGCTGGTTACACATCCGGAGTTGATGTGTATGCTATTGCAATTAATTTTATAAACTGTTTATGGAAGCTGCTCTTCTGGTTTCTAGATTAATTTTCTTTACACTTGCCAGTAACCTAAGTCCTTTGCACCTGTACCACAAACTGGTATAAAATCATCAGGAAATCTTCTATTGTTAGTGCTGAAATTCAAGACATTATATTATGTACTGTCTATCTTTCCATACATACTGGAAAACAGTCTGTACAGCTGTTTGGTAGTTATTTGCAGTTAATCTTTCCTGAAGTCATGCATCAAGCATAGCACACATTCCTTAAGGTATGAATGATATTAAAAAAATAAAAAATGCATTGGAGTTCTTTGTTCAGTTAACCTCAGAGTTTCACCAAGTTTTCTAATTCTTATGATTGTTGCACATAGGGGCCGAATACTGGAAATTAGAGCTCTAACCGTTTATTTTATCTGCTCTGTCATAGTGCAGTAAGTCATTTTTACTGAGCATAGATAGCAACAAAAAATTTCTAAAACATGGATTTGTGATATATTCAAGAATTCATTCATTACCTAACAACTCTATAAGGTAAATTTCAAGAACTCTCAAACGGATGAAACGTATCAGCTCTTAGCAATTCTTATCATAAGTAACCAGATACAGCTCTGATGTTGACTGTGTTTTATTCAGGGAATAGCCATGTAGACATCAAAACTACAATTAGTGCTTCTAAAAGTGACATTAATTCCAATTTTCTTTACTGTGCTTCCACAGGGATCGCAATAACAGCAGGGGAGCTCTTCTGGAGTTGTGTGCCACAGAGAACTCGGGCCGCAACCATGGATAAGAGTTCTAGGATAGAATAGGTTAGGATAAGAATTCTAGGCATTGATGTCCCATTTTTTATCAGGCCAGTCTCCATTGTCCTCTATGTGAGAGATTGTATTCTGGATCATTGTTTCCTATTTGTTTATTCCTGATTTATTGTCCCATTTGTTACTCTGAGTCAAAGAAAGCATGCACTTAATTTTAGTTTATAACAGTCACATTTAGTGCAAAATCAGCTCTCTGAAGTATGTTCAGGAGTCAGTTAAATTTTTAAAGAGCTAGGAATTTATGTACGTGGTCAAGCAAAAATAGTAAATACCTGATTTAAGCTTATAATAGTTTACTGCTGTTCAGAGATTTGAAAACGCATTTCCGTCTGGCTTGCTTCCTCTGTGTTGTCTTGCACATGCAAGGATTTTTTCTTGTGAATCAATTGAAAAGAAGACACAAAAAATTATGGTGGGTAAAAGTTTTGTACTTTAACGGTCTCACTAAGGCTAGTTTTCATGTTTGTGGCAGGCAAAAATTTTACTATATTTTCAAAGTTGCTAGTTATTTTACCACTGTTGATACCACAGACCAGAATGTAAGATGTGAATTTATTTTTAAGGTTCTCCATCTTTTAAACACATTTACAACTACTCCTTTGGGATACCTTTTCCAGACGGTGTTAAAGGAGTTATTTTCTCTGCTCCTGTGCTGTTATAATAGGAGTTGTGAGCTTTTCCTTTTCCGTCACGCTTGAAGTGTGTTTCTTCTTTGAAGAAGTTGGTCTGCACTTGTATTCATAATAATAAAAATGCCAGCAAATACTGACATTCAGCAGACTTTTGGCACCTACAATAGACTTTTTCTGGATTGGTCTTCAATTTGTGGCTAGGGCAGTCTGAGCCTATTCCTTTCTTCAATAAAATATAGTTGTCATATGTTTTGAAAGTCATGGTTTTGAAAAATTACTAGTGAACCATCAGAGATACAAGGTATAGTTTGTTATACACGGAACATTTGATGGGAAGCAGACTGTGTCTGCAGCTGTTTACTAGTTTGGAGAAAACATGATCTGACTGATTCGGATGAGTACATTTTATTTGGCTGTATTAAACAGCTGTCTGCTCATTGATTGGATTAGATTTCCTTATGCCATCCTTGCTGTTAATGTGCTTTTGGCAAACTTGAAGTGAAACTACGTTACAGAAGAGATTATTAGACAGGGGAAAGAGCAATTTCTGAGTAGCCAGGGATTCTTCAAAAATATTGTAAGACAGGTGCAAGTCATCAAAAGGCTGAAGGTTTTACATGATTTGACTTGAAGAGCTGCATATGAGCAGAACTTCAAGGGCTGAGAGTATTCTGCTTTGAATCAAGTCTGTATTGGAATTTCACATGAGAAATCCATATGTTGTAATAAGGCTTCATTTAGCAAGCATAAATGATGAAGTCGTAAAATGAAGTAGCATTAATAAACAAATTTATAATTTTTTTTTTCCTAAGCATGTATGAGAGTCTATAGTTTGGGCATTTAGTGTCTGTGGAGTTTTCCTTTAGTTTCTTGCCAATGCTTTATTTCCAAAGCTATGATGAAACATTAGCCATTAGTCCAGACTTGTTTATATATTGACCAATGATGCTTTTCTTCATACAGGAGTATTTTTTTACTTCTGTAAGTAATTTTTAGTCTGACTGCAAATCTTCCTGTAGCATTCCTTCTAGCGTAGATTGTCTCCTGTGACTGCCTTTCCCCTTACAATGAGAAAACAATCGTTTGGAATGGAAAAGGGGTATAGCTTTCATGAGGTAGTTGAGCTGAACATTATTGCTCTTGATGTCTGAGTGACCTTTTTTTGGTATGAAGCCAAATTCCTTGCTTCTATAGTTGGCTGCAATGTTTGAGGGCAGCACAAAGGCATCCCAGATCATGTGTCCATGTCTCCCTTACATGTGAAACGTAACAGCGAGCGCATGCTTGTTTCTTATTTTCCTCTCTTCCAGGAAAAAAGAAAATGGAAGTATCCAACTCATTGAGATTATAATAATCTCTGCTTCTTGCTATTAAAAAGTAGACATGATGGCTGTATACAACATAAAGTCTGTAGATGTGGAAAAAGTGCCTAATTATATTTCGACTTCTTGCTCTACTATGCTGCTTCTGTAGTTGCTTGTAGACACTTCATACAGATTTCCGTGCTAAAAGCAATATTAAAGATCTTGAGCTGAAGATGAGCTATGCTGAGTTAATTGAGAACAAAAGTAGTGGAGAGTTTTGAGTCTCCAGTATCTAGTGAAAGAGGATGTTGAGTTTCTCTCAAACAGACCAAACACTGTCCTCAGCAGGAGGGTGGCTTAATCCTGCAGAGATATTTCTGCAAGGAGCTGTGTAAGGTTCAGTGTTAAAATTCCATTTTGCATGAATGAGTGAACTACTACTAATGAGCTAATGTCTGGAAAACCAAATGTCAAATTTGTACTGTGCAAATCTTACTGGATTGAAGCCACATCATTAATCTTAATGTTGATTTATGATAGTTGTGTTTAGAATAAAAATTGCCTGTAGACTTGTGAGAGCAAGATGTGGTTAGTATATCATTATTCTAACTTAATACAGTGTTTGACACTTCATCCTGCTTTTAGGAAGGAAAAAAGGGAAGAACTAACACTCATTATACTTGCTATACAGTGCATACTTCTAGAAAGAAATTATATTTTTAAACTGCAAGTTCTTGCTTTTTTGGCGTAATGTCTTCAGGGGACCATTTGTCACTAATTAGGAATCAGACAGATGGTTTATTTAGATGCATTGATATGCTTACAAATATCTTTAACGTCATTGTGGTTTAACTTCTTCCGTGCACATGGATGTTCCCTCCTTAAGTTTAAGCTCCTCTGTTTTACAGAGCAAATAGACCCAGAGCTGTGCCTTCACTCCAAGCCAACTGCTTTCCTGTCTAGAAGCTGCATTAGTCCCATACCATCTCTACATCAGTGATGGGCTAGACTTGAAATTGTACATTTACAGAACATAATGTTACAGGAAACATCATATAGCCCCTTTTTCACTGCCCTGCAATTTTGTGGGCACCGTATCATGAACGCAGCACTAAGTTAACTGAATTGCTTGGCTTCTGAACCAACAGGACCCTCAGACAGACAGATACATCTGCGGACAGAAGGAACTTGTATTGGGACTGAATATATGTACTTGTGTGTGTGTGTTTATAGCTAGATAGATACCAGGGAACTGGAGATTGCTGTGGTAGGAGTGTTTAGAAGGCTGGCAGATCAGGCTAGTTTTAACGTTTAAAACTGTTAACCTTTAGCAAGATGTGTGTTGTTAATGAATGAAATTAAGTCACGCATGTTATTAATCATCACTGTGTACACAAAACTGTTAGTCTTTAACACGTATTGTAAATTAGCTGTGAGTATACACTACCATGGAGCTGGTGCTGTACAGTTAACAGTGGTAACTATGGTGCTTGGTGGTTCTTAGAAGTCAAGGTAATCGGGCTGGAGACCTCAGTGAAATAAGAAGTGATGTGGACTGGTCTTTCTTCTACTATTATCTTATGCCTGATATTTTTATGTTATCACCACTCTCCAGCCCCTGCAAGGTGTGGTCTTCTGTACACCCAGTAACCCTTCTTGTATATTTGGGATTGTGCCCTGCATATTTACTGTCTGCTATGACTCTCTTGTCCTTTTGTCTGGCAACTTTTGTTGTGTGGATTTCTCCTATATGCAACTATATCCATCTCTTATTGCCCCTTTGGTGATCATATTTCTCGTATCACTTTCAAGGAAATTTACTATTAATTATATGCTGATTAATACATTTAAATTTATAGTCACAGGCATCTGCTTTGGCTACACTTAAGTTTACTGTTACCTCTCTAGATAGGTGTTTCCTGCCTGTTGTGATGACGTGTACTGGGATATAGATCAAAGTGATGCACTCCTAATGCCTTTTGGAATATTAGTTGTTAGCTATGAAATTCCAAACAGCACCATTGCTTATTGGCCTAGTTGCAAAGTCCCTTTGATCACCTGCATTTGCAGACACTTCTTCTCTTGGAACTTTCTGTTCCGTTTCACTTTTAAGTAGTATCTGTACCATTGATATAGGAATCCTGATATTTTGAGCTAACTACTAACGCATACCTAGCTATGGCTTTTAACCTTAGATATTTAGATTTATTTTTTTTTAAGTATGGTATAGCTAAATTTTTTGCTAAAAGAACCCTGTTGTAAAGTCTACTAATTTACAGGAAATGTCTGGTTTTAGAAGAGCTGTGCATTGTTACAATTTTTGTTCGTAGCTTTAAAAATTCTGTTGCACCTTTATAAAATGGGGGCTAGGTCGGGGGTTAAGTAGCAATGTGGCTTGTTGCTAATGCTTAATCCTCTCATGCAGAGATGCCTAAAGTGCAGCCTTTTTCTCAAAGGTTGAGAATTTTTTAAAGAGATTGGTTTAGTGTGGTTTTACAAAGTTCTAGGTGCTTTTCCTGCTCTCCAGTAACATGTATAAAAAGAAAGCATGCTCAGTTGTCATTCGTACTAATATCTGTACTTACTGGAGTTAGTGGTTATATTTGTTTCTTTGAAATTACTTTCCTTTTTTTAATGTAATTTATGTTTTAAAAAGTTAATTACCTTCTAGTGTGTTAGATCTGCAGCTACTCTATCAAGAAGTAGCCAACAGGCTTGCCCTGCTCCTTTTTTTTTTTTTTAAAACTGGCAGTGCTTCACAGAACTGCAGAAATGAATAACAAAAAAATCAGTCCTGTCTGGCTGCAAGGACAGCATTATTTATTGTTAGCTAGTCATGGTTTCTAGAGCTGTCAGTTCAGTTCATGCTGCCGCACAGCTGCAATAATGTTAATTGCATTAATAACTACACTTCACTTTCAGCTTTTCTTTTAAAAGTTTTCATTAATGAGATTCTTAATGAGATTTTTCTTATCCACCTGGGGCACCACAGAAAGAACGAGAGAATCCGTCTCCTTATATAATGAAGTTAGGGACCCATTGCTTCTGTTGCAATGGGAAGGAGAAAGTCAGCGTGGATAACATTAAGAAAAACTCTTCTTCTCATGCCACAGATATAAATCTTCCTTATAAATAAAGTAAAATATGCAGTTGTCCATTTAAGGTAATGTGAGAAAGCACCCCTGTGATCTTAAAATGTCTGCTTAATACCTGGCCCTCAGTTGCAGTAGGGCAAGTGCTCCACCCTGACAGGCTAACCTGGCTCCCTGGCTGCAGTGGAAGAAGCTGTGGACAGCTGCAGCTCAGATTTTTGCTTCTGCGTGTGCTCTCCTGGTGCTGCGGGTAGGAGTTCATACAGGAAATGCTGGCTGAGGTTGGCAGCTGGCTTGGTCGTAGGGATGGCCTGTAGGCTGGCTGTACTGCCCTTGGCCCACAGTGCTAGAGTGTCTTTGTGGAAACCAGAAGCATAGGTTACCACAGTACAAGATGAGGTAAAAAAGCCTTGAATGACGTGTACAAAGGAAAGGGACCTTTCTCAGGTTTTATTAGCAAGTAATGTGATCCAGTACGAACACATGTGTAGAGCAAAGTGTGCTATACATCTTTTAGGGGTGCTGATTCCGTATAGCTCCAGTCTGCTCTGGACCAAATGCCCACTAGCAGCTGCAGGACAATAGGCAGGTTCTGGATCCTGCCTTCAGGTTCATCTAAAAAGAATCCAGTTTGTGTGCTCTGAAACCATCCCGAGTCAAGCGTGGTTGGAGAGGCTGATCAGGAGAGTATACTTTAAAAGTACAAACTCAAGTCTAAATGTAGAACGCCTTAAGTTGCCTCGAGCTCTCTGCTGCAGACACAAAACTGAAGGTTGCTGTTCTTATTTGTTTAACTTAAAGCTCAGTTTTGCATAAGCTGCAGAAAAGCTGAGCTGGCCCTATATAAGTAGCTTATGTATCCCTTTTGCTGGTTATCAAAGTAATCTGTAGGTAGAGTCAAGTTTCTCCTCTTTCTGTCTTAGTTGTTTAGAATTCTTGACAGATATAATTAATTTTCAAAGATGGAATACTTAATGTGTTTCAGTGCAGAGTGAAACAAGGGAAGACAGAAGATGTGGGGCATAGTTCTTGCTTTACTTACAAGTAAGATGCTGAAAACAGATGAGGATAATTGGTTCTTGTATGAATTTGTGTATGTTTGTGTGTACTTCTTGGGGGGAAAAATAATCATTTTTCCCTGTATGTCTTCAGTAATTGCTACATACTCTTTAGTTTTAAATATAGTACCTGTGAGGTTGCTCACTTTTATGTTCTGAGCTACTACAGGGAGATGGCGTAACATTTATAGCCCTCATGCAAGTTCCTAAAATTCTGAACACTTGTTCTTGTGTTATTTTCTTGACCATTAGCTACCATAGAAAACTTTTTCGTTCGTTTGGGTTTTTCTTTTAAAGAGAATGATAATGCCTACTTTCAATGCAGACTTCCGTCTCCCCACCTGAAGATTCTTCTGCAACAGTCACGAGATCATCTTTAATCTCTGCAGGAGATTATTCCTTGGCTGCTTCTCGCACTAAATTATGTGCGCAAGAAGACTGTTAATGCCCAGAGAAGCTAAAATCTTAAAGGGAGCTCAGTTCTTCAGCTTTTAGGCCTTTGAAGAAGGGGAGCTCTCTTTTTTCATGGTGTGAATGTTTTGAGAATTCTTTTAGCTTTCTGTCTGCTGGAGAGTGATTTTGGACTTTTTTTCTTTTTTTTTTAATCCTCAAACAAAGGGGAAAAAATGTTGGATTTACTCAGGAGCAGAAGACATGGTGTTGAGAATCCCATTGTTGCTAACCTTTTCTTAACCACATTACACAGTAATTCATAATTATCATTATCATGATCTTTGAATTCAGGCAGTATTTTAATGGTTGGGAGCCCCTTGCTTTGGGTGTCTGAGTATGAAAGCTGTATCTCCAGGAGCTCCTCTGTTCTGTTCTGTTCCCTTCCAGCATAGTGAAGAGTGGCACATCTGTCAAAGCTGGGAGAGGTTCAAAGTTAAGGAAGACACTGGGTTGTGCAGTACCTGCTTGCTCTGTGATTAATTTACATTCGGCTTCTAGACGTAACTGAAGTTTGTGCAAGTTTATGATAAAATATAAAGGCAGACATGTGAATTCTTTCCTGTCTGCTCTCAGGAATATTTTGTAGTCTCCAAAAGAAGTCATTCAGGTTTAAAACTCACTAAAGGAAATCTAGTCATCTAGGGTTGTTTTGGGTTTTTTATTTATTTACTTATTTTTACTCTTCAGACACTTCGATCATCAGAGATCTGCAGACTTAATGTGATGACAATGAAAAATTAGATGAGCATTGGAGACATGTTTCTTTCCTATACTTAGGCTATGCCTAGCCATTTGGTACCTTTCTATACAAAATTTCCATCAAATCCTCAGCAGAAAACCTCATATTGGTTTTATAATAGAGAGATTTCTGAAATCTCATTTTTCGTCTGCTCTTGTAATTTTATCAAAGATGATAAACAAACGGTACAAGCCAACTTCAGCTGTTTTGTCAGTGTGGCATTTCCAAAAGTAATAAAACACTGGATTTGCTTTTCTTTATGGGGAGAAAAAATGTAAACCCCCTATTACAGTCCTCTGTGTATGCTGTGCATATGCATGTTCTTGTAAGTATAGAAGCTAATACACAAAAAAATCGGCTTAAGGAAAAAATTGATTAATTTTTTCATAGAGAATGCTTAAAGTAGACCTGGAATTTTGTGAATATTCCCCAATTCATTTATTTCAGTGCACACATTTTCTATAAACCAAGAACTATATAATATAGGAATGAAAGCCCCTACTGAAAGATTCAACCAAAGGCATTGTTTCCACGTAACATATCTTTTAATCTTTTCTTATTGAGAATAATGTCACTCTAAGTTTTCTTAGAAAGCTGCTTCTTAGTAATAATATCTCAAAATAATTCCTCTGCTCGCAGTTGAAAGTATGACAAGACCATTACCTGTCTTGTAATGACATGGTTGCAGAGTTTTTTGTTAAGAGCAAATGTAGATTATGACCCACTTGTCAGAATGAAAACTTCAAAATGTTGCTGTCTTGGTGTTTGTTTCTGAAGAAATGTTGCTGTGACACTGATCTTTGTAGCAGAGAATCCTCAGCCCTAGTAAAATCACAGGTATCTTTATAAAGTGGGATATTTGAGGCTTGAGTTCTGTCTGGGTAAAGACAGTGGTGGCAGGAGAAGAATCTTCTCTCATCCTGTTGAGCTGAGCCTGAATGGTATAGTGGTTCAGGGTGAAAAGAGAGAAATTTACTTTAGTGTCTGAAAATAACGTACCTTGAGCGTTTGTTTTATTAAGACAGTGCTTCAAACGTACAGTCTAAGGTGGCCCACTGATACGTACATGGCTGTGTCTTTGATTAACAAAACGTTTTCCTTCTGACTTTAGTGTATAGAAGGAAGCTGCACTAAGTTAACTGTGGCACAGTAAGACAGTTCTGATAATAGTGCTCCCACCCACCCTGCTTCCCTTTTTTCCTGGCAAAGACCCTACTCATAAACTCTGTGCAATATTACCTCTTTTCTTAATGGGAAGAGGCAGAAAAGCAGTGATGAAATTAATTAGCAGAATCCTGTCAGAAAACCTTTGAAAAGCAGTAATTTTGAGTGACTGATGCAAACAGTACTGAAACTTGCTGACTTCACAGAATTGCTGCTGAACAAGCACATGGTAGCGTCTATTTTAAGCGTAGTATTGAAAGCTTTGAGTAACTTTTGGATATTCATTGGGTGGACTTACAACACAGGATGGGCAGGTTTGGTTAATTACTATAATTTCTGGTAACTCTTTTAATTCAACTAGAAATGAATGCCTGGACGTTAAACACTATTTTTGTTTCTTGATGTGGATTCAGCAATCATTAAAGATATCAGTGGAAATCATATGTATTAAAACCTTTATACTGAGTCATTGTGGTAACTATAAAAAATGATTTTATGTTCTTCCTCTTGAAAGAGCACTTTAAACATGCTTGAGGTCAAAATAGTATTGCCATAATTGACATTAGGTCAACACTTATACTTTAAAATTAGTATATTTTAATATACTTTAAAATTAGCAGCCTCATGAATGTGTAGACCTGGTGGCTTCTTTTTTTATTATTTATTTATTTATTTATTCGTCATTTTGAATCAGGCATCTACCTTTTGTAATGGTTCCCATGGTATGAAGTTGTTGGTTTTGTTGTCATAACAAAGGTTATGGTGAAAAATCCAAACCCATTATTTTGTTTTAGCCTCAGCTCTCCAGACTGAGATAATTTAGACATGATCTTTGCTATGTCTATACTTTTTCTGTCATCTGTTTTCTATTTAACAGGTAATATTAGGTGTTTAAGTCTGAAAAGATTGTTAGCATGTAGGAATTGTGATGGCAGAATTTGGGAAGCAAGCAAAGTTTGCTTGCTACAAAAGCCACTTTCAGACTTCTTATGAACGTGGGTGTCTTCAAAAGCATAGGGTATGAGCAGACACTGCTCTGTAGTTGCCAGTTGGCATTCGGCATGCAAACAGCTATTCTTTTTCAGATACATTATTTACTTTAACATGAAGGAGGGTAAGGAAATAGGCACTGCCTACTATGTGACCATTCATCAGGTATCTTTAGAAGTCACCTTTCCTTCAATGATTGTGTGGTTTAAGGCTCTGGTAATATTGCTACTCATACCATTTACTGCATAGTGAATGCTTAACAGACAAATGTCAAGGTGTCTATACTTTAGAGAGCTGAAACTTAACATACCTTATGCTGAGAAATTTAGATGCTGGTGCGTTCAGATACAAAGGAATGATAGTCCTTGCCTAGAGTATGGGATTTGAGGCTTCGTCTGGAACTAACTTAACAAGAAACCCCCGAGCAGCTGAAGATCTGATTTGGTGCCTCTTATTAGAAAAAGGAAGAGTATCCTAGCTGCAGTTAATTCCCTTATTTGCTTTTTATGTGTTGTCTGATTGGTTTCCTGAGTCTGTTGATCACAAAATGTGTGGCCTTTTAAAGGTGCATGTATTTGTTCAGATGAAGTCCAAAAGAAAACAAAATAAAGATTTTTGGAGATCTGACTTCAATTGATCTTAAGTCTACTCCTACATTTTACCAGTTCCCTCCTTTTGGAGGAGAGGAGCATGTGAGATGTGTTATTTCCTTTAATGAAATGTTGGCAATGTGATGCATGATACATGTATATAATGCTATTGAAGTTAGCTTCTTTATTGTATATTTTGAGGTCATTCTCTTGGGTTTCATCCCCTTAGCTCTTGTTCTCCTGTTGTCACCTGTGCATCTAATCTCAGAATGTATAGTCTGTAATAAGAATGCAGAGTCTGTGATCTGGTTTTAAGTGAGGACTACTTTACCTAATCTTTACGTGTGATGGTTGAAATTTTGTTTATTTCATTGCACTTTTTGGTCCAATGAAAAATATCATTATTATACCTTTTACATACGAGCCAGATGAGGCTAGGATGCAAAACATGACTTCACAGAAGTTAATCAGTGGCAAGATCAAAAAGTGGGAATGTGGATGTGTCTTCCCCCTTCTGTGCATTAAACCAGATGGCACCAGAGGTTTCATTAAGATGGTGCTTTATAAGGTGGGCTTACTTTTTCAAAAGGACTTTGTTCATTTGCTCCCCTGTTTTATGGGATGAATGCTGGATGTCTTAAAGGAGTTCAAGCTGCGATGTTTTAAAATTTTTGCTTTATGAGGAGCAGATACACTTAAATCATTCAGAGTGATAATGATCTGAAAAATCACCTGTCTATTAAAAATCTTTGTGTGCAATCTGCTCTATATATGAAGTTGTTCTTTATCTGTGCCTTCATCCATTGTTTTATAGTCTTTTTTATCGTACATTACGAGTTGAGACCTTCATAAAAATGTAACATCATTTGTGTTGCTTTTAAAGTCATGCTTGCAGCTTAGAACTTTAAAAAAGGAATGAATGGACTTTTTGAGTTTCCTCAGATGAGCAATATGAACTTGTTGAAGATGCCCTGTGTGAAATACCTCTGTGCATAGGTTAGAGACTTCCTGAGGACTCTGCCTATAAAATTCATTTTTTTTTTTTTGTCATTTATTCTCTGCTTGTTGCATTCCCTTCCAGTTCATTTCATTCTGATAATGTGAATGCATTTCCAAGTAAATTGGCAGTGTTTACAATCTCGGTCCCTAGTGCCATTTTTTAATCAAACACATAATAAAGTGCTAAATAAACCATTCCCAACTGCATCAAACTCTTTATGTTCTGTATAGGGTATTTTGTAATTTATTTACCCAGGAAGACCCAATTTATCTGCACATCTGGTTTTTAACCCAGTCCTGCTTTTTATCCAGTTTTCCAGCTGGTTGATTGAGGCATAAGGAGGTCAGATGGCTTTCTTGAGGTCAGTGTAGTGATTGTCTCAGCTGGGATTATACCCAAACGTTATCCTTTGCTATAAACACTTGGCCACACCACTCCTAAGCAGTCTATCCGCATTGTTGGTGGTAATGGAACTAACTGCAAATGTCATTTTCTTTGTTTTATAGTTTTGCTTGTATTGAAATATTGTCACTTTTATGAGTTCAGAAACATTACATCTGTTCACAACCTGGTTCCGTTCCACTTTGAACAGACACAATTTTTTGTGATGAATCTCCTTCCTGGACTCCAAATGCATGTTAGTTTCACAAGTTCTGGGGTAGTGATTGATGACATTGCTGGTTTGTGTTGCTCTGGTGTGCTTCCTCAGGGCAGACCCTGTCTGACACTCCTCTTTGGAAGAGGAACCTGTGTTTTTGCTCCTGTGTATCAGTGCCATAAGCTTCTTAAGACTGCTGGTTGCTGAGATTCTCTTCCTCTAGGGTTTACTTGTTTACAGCAATAATACAATGTTAAAACAAGACACGCATATTTGATAAAGGACTTCCTTAAGCATGCATTTCTGTGTATGTACCCATGAGTTGTAAGTCTGAGGAAAAAGGAACTCTGGAACGTGGTATCATCAGCATAATCTTGTCCCGTTTGATCTTGCTCTGCCTTCCTGAGGAAAGTCAAAATAGTTCTAGTTCCAGTTTTTGTTATCAATTTTCTCTTGCCTTGAGTTGCCACTGCATTGAAGAAGCATTACTTAACACTAATCCACATATACGTCTCCAGTTGGTACAAAAATCAGGGGGTTCTCTACAGTTAAGTAGGTGATGAGGCTTGCTTTCTGGTGCCAGTCCTGTGTTGCTTCAAATTCCAGTGGGGCCTCTGTTCATTTCACTAGATGAAATGCTTTTACTCAAAATAGTCCATTAAGTGTTGATTGCCCTTTCAGTACTATCCAGGCAAGCTTTCTTCCTTTTACAAAATGGATTAGGTACTCAATGTTGACTGTTACAATAGCATAAAACAAGTGAAATATACAGCTGGCCATAACCAATTAAAAATACTACAAATGCATTTGTAACAACCAGAAATATTTCGCCTCTCTCCAAGATATTGTTGCTGCCTCCACTTTGCCTCCAGCCCCAGTTATCTTTGCTCCTGTACTGCTGTCCAGGGACATATTTGTGTTCTGGCTAACTACACTGTAATAGCTACAGCTGCCTGTGTCAAAGTCATCAAAAGGGGAGATTGCTTTGTCTAGAAGAAGGTAGGACTGGAGACAGTAAGCAGGCAGGAAGATCTTTTGAGATATCCAGTTACTCCATTATGTGAAACTATTTTATGGCAGCACCAAAAAAGGATGGAGAAGATGTATTTCCAGTTAATGCCATGAATGCACTTCTGTGATGTGATGATGATGAATACAGTGAATTCATGTTCAGATTGGCATTAATTTTCCTTTAAACTGGAGGAAAAGAAACCTGTAACTTCCATGATACTGACATAAATGCTGAAATTTTACCTTTTCTTTTCATTGTTTCTTTTCTCATGTTGGAATTCTTTTATTCCAACAGTTTAATAGGTCAAGTCTTTTTACCCCACCCATCTCTGATTTCCAACTGTATGTCCTCTTGTTCTTAAGTATTCAAGATGTCACGCATCAAGTAGTTCTTATTTTCCTTTCAGCAATCTCTGGTATATGTAGGGACTACGGCTGCTGGCTGTCAAATGCATTTTTCCAAAATCACTTTTCCTACTCTGGAGTTAAGCAATTGTTTTCTTTCCTTGATGCTGAGATTTAAAATTGGCTTTCTGGAAGTTAGAGCAACAGAGCACCATGAAGAGAATCTCATGAAAAAATAAACAGCAAGGAGATCTTACCAACAGAATATTCAGTGACTGTGCATTTCCACAGTAACTCACGGGCGATATTCTGTGAGCATGGATATCATATATGGTTGTTCTGTATTCCCTCTCTCTTAGGTGTCTGCTTGTCATATTTTTTGGAAACAGGATAGTGGTCTCAAATAATTTTTGGTCTGAGCTAGTATGACAATTTGTAGGGTTAGGAAGATGAGAAATTTTACCTAAAAGGGGAGTAATCAGTTGCAGAGTATTGTTTGTTCCTAGAGCATCCTATCTTGGAGTCCAGCTTTCTGCTTCTACAAGCAGCTACATTATTGTTCTCAATCACCAATAATAAGTTATAAATAACTATTCAAACTGAATAATACGTATTTTTGTTTTGTTTGTGTGCGGTAGTTTTGTTTGGCTGTTTTTTTTTTCCCCCCAAGAATTCAGAATCCCACTTTTCTGTCACAAACTTTCTGATTTCTACATGTGTTTCCTTTTTTGTTTGATCTTATGTTTATGTTGACCCATGGCTTGGGCAATTCTCCCTAGATGTTTGTTCCCAGATACTGCTCTGTCATTACTGGGTGAGTACACTCATTCTTAGCTCTTCATTCCACTAACTGGTTTAGGGGCTTGTTGTCTTTACTTAGTTCCAGATAAATCCCTCTTTCCCTCTCTCCCTGTTTGTTAGTATGTGATCCTTTTGAAGAAAGGTAAGACTCTCAATATGCCAATTTTTTCTAGTATAACTTTTCCCGTTCATCCTAGCCCAGAAGCTGTTCTCAGTCAGATGGAAGATTATAGTGGGCAAGCTAAGAAGAATCTTTTTGGTTTTTTTTTCTCCTCTGTCTGAATCCAAAAAGTGACAAAAGTGTCCTAAGCAATCAGATTGTTTCATCAGTAGGTTTGCAGCACCAAAAGACACTGAAACTCTGCTAAAACATCTATTTCCTGACAGGTCAGGTTCATTATTCCTGAAGTCAACTTCCAGAAAATGACTTAACAGTAAGAATGCAACAGGTTGGAGATCAGGCTGACTGCTAAGTGGAAAAGCTAATGTTTTTTGTGAAGGGCACAGTGCAGCCACCTGTGTACTATTACAGTGTGGAAATTAGTCATTTGTCTGGTATAGCTTTTGGTCTGACAAATTCTGGAGGTAATAAAACAATCCTCATTTTTGTGGCTTTTTAAGTCATCTTCTCTCTCCACCCACAAATGCTATGCACATGCCTCTCCGAACCATGCTGGTTTTGTACTGTTGGCTGAACTTGCTCATATCAACTTGTAGAGATTTATTTTTTTCTTACCTACAAGATGAATTTCTGAGGAAGGAATTCAGTTATTCTTTTTTATTTATGCTTCCTTTGCTATGGTTCTATATATTCAAGTTACAGACCTAAACCAGGTATTGGTTTTAATCCTTATATCCTTTTAATTCTTAATTTCTAGAATGAAGGAACAAAAATGGCCCCTTTTCATGCCAACGTTTCTTCTTCTCCAAGCCAGGAAAAAAGCAGGCAATGATTAAATCCAATCAGTTAGATTTTTACATCAGTGTGCAATCCTGTTACTTGAAAAGAAGTCCTTTGCAGAAGCCTAGCTGAGCAGGCTACAGCTGAGTAGATTTGTTGGTATCCAGATTGAGGATTTAAATGAAGCCTGCTCCTTGAAAATGTGCGGGTAGTTGTAGAGAGACCATGCCTTTTTTTTTTTTTTGTCTGTGAAGTGCTCCTTTTGCAGAGAAACTCCTGTTTCTTCTCTCTTTCTCCTGTTGGCGGAGAGGAAAAGAACTTTAAAACAAATCTTGTTAGGAGGGCTAGGAAACCGAAGACAACTAGTCCCCCTTCAGATCTGCCAGTTTTTGAAGTGCATCTCACACTTACATGCTTTTACTTACTGCCTCCTAGCATATTTCCCTTGAGCAATGGAATGATTTGCTTCACAATACTTCAAAGTCACAACCATGATCATCAGCTGCTGAGATGAACAGAGTATTTAATGCCATACAGCTGTCATTACAGCTCTCCTTAGGTCAGTGTTGTAGCATGGTTGGTGTTTGCCTGGTGCCATGCTTCAATTTGTCACCTTTTCTCCTGTGTTGTTTCTAGTGCTGTTGCTTTTTTCCTCCACCTGCTGTTAAACGAGGGTGCTGATACCTCTGCAGTTTAAGAGCCCTAGTGCCTAAACTACTCCACTCCTCTAGATCTCTCATAGTTTGACAGTAGGTAGTCTACTGAAAAATAGGCTTCCAAATAATCAGGGGAAAAGTTTCTCAATCTGCTCAGATGTTGCCACCAATATTGGGTATCGTAAATGTATTCCTCACTTAAGACTGTGGTGTTTTTTTCTATATGTGGGGTTTTTTTAAAGACCAACTTAACCTGAAGCCTGGAAGCAGCTTCATGAGTGCACCTTATGCACGCGCAGAACCCCCTTGCAATGCTTGTGGTGTTGACAGTGGCTGTAGAAACTGGGAAAGAGCTGAGCCCCACTGAAGGGAGGGGATAGCCTTGGTAGCCATCTCCAGTGAGGCAAGGGACTGCTGTTGAATTTGGCCTTGGGGAGTTTAAAGCAGAGAGATCTCTTGTGCTTGATAACAGTGAGGAGAGTTGTTGTCAGGCCCTTTGCACTTAAATGCAAATCTCATGGGTAATAACCTCAAACAGTGTGTTTTACCTAATAAATGAAGTAAGAACTAGATAATGTGCAATAGCACCATGAAGACCTAGTTATACAGAGTTCCCTCTCTCCTGGAGAGGTGGTGTACGTGCTTCAGCTGGAGGGTGAGGTGCTTGGCTGAACACTTCTGCCCAGCAGAGTGGCATCGAGAGCTTAAGAACGCTGAGAATTATGCGTGTCCTGGTTTGAGGTAAAACAGAATCAATTTTCTTTCCAGTAATTTTACTTTTCAGCTAAGCCTCTTCTAACTAATGTGCAATGAAAAATAGTTACCATTCATGTGTTGCTGGTCGTTGTAACGCCATGGGGGATTTATCTTAAAGAGCAAAGAATCCAAAAGCAGTATTTTCAGGCATTTGCCCGGGTTCTATTTTTATGAATTGCAGGAGAACGGGGAGAATAAATGGGTGGCTGAGGCCCCCTAGTGCCACCAGAGCACACTGCACTCCTCAGGCACAACGGCGACAAAATTGCACGTTGTATTTACTTTTATTTTTAATACAAAGAAATACTTTTTAGGCTAAAATACCTCATGATGTACTAATTGTTCATATGCAGTTGTTTCCTTACTGGAAGCATGAATTCTCCATCATTTATGTTTCATGTCTTGTTTTGCAAAGCTGGGCGAAAAGTGTGAGAGAGGATTTTCTTTGCAACCGTTATCATTAATATTTGTGTTGTGGGCAAAAAGCTATAGAGGGAAGCTGAAGGCTTGTAAGGTACACTTTTTACCACAGCTGTATGTCTGCCCAAGAACGACTGGGAGAAAACACTGCACAGTTCGCGGTGTCTGGTGCTGTGGTGTATTATATAGCTTGGGGGTGGGAGGGATGGGAAAGAAAAAGTGCCAGGGAGGGAGGAGCGAGATGGTTGTGGGGTTTTGTTTTGTTTTTGTGGTTATTAGCCATGTGGTTTTGGTTGAATTGCTAAGACCTTGAGAATCACTTCCAAATGCTATGATCTAAGATAGAGCAGTGTGGATGTATGTTAGAATAGATTCCCTTTGTGCTTAAAATTTAACTTAAAAGTGTATATTCACAATTAGTGTAAAGTAGTATAGAGCTCTCCTTTTTGGAAAAAGGTTAGCATCTAGAGCATAGCTCCATGTAAGGTAACATAATGGTGGCCTTAGACTATTATTGAAACAGCTCTTTTCAGTATTTCTGTGCTGTCCTAGTCTCACAAATTGTTGGAATTGTGGCTTTTGTCAAAATCTAGCCATTTACTCTTGTGGCAAAGTTCTGGCATTCCATCAGGTATGAAAAGCAGCTAAAAAAGCTTTAATAAATAAATAAATTTTGGTGTTTAGTCAGCTAGTTGGGTTGTCACTCTTGCCAGTCTGTAATGTTCCCCCTCATTTTGCTGTTGCTTAAACTTTTGGTAAGCAAGACAAGGTGGTGAGCCTTGTCCAGAATACTATTGTATGTTATTCTTTAACAATGAAATAATAAAACTGGAGATGTAAAGTTAGGCCTTTATAAGCAGATATGCTTTGTTTTCTGAGTGTTTTGTAAATGAGTGTCTACAGAGATAAAGTTGCCAAACAGACCTGAAATGTCCTCTGAGGAGGAGTAGGCAGGAAATGAGGTGGGTAAAAAGTTAAAAGGCATCTCTCTGAGTGACGTTAATCTGTGCCTTTTGTTCTTATTCTGCATGCTCTTTGGAAGCCTAATACTGGTGGTCTCTGCACAAATTTCCTGTTTACTTGCTCACAGAAACTGCTCTTTAGGGCTATCAGTTCTTACAGTAAATGATAACTTTTGTCAAAATAGATAAGTTATGTCAAAACGGTTTGGATGGTAAACTTCATTGTTTCTTTCTAAAGACAGTAAGGTTGATGCTTCTAAGCTTGTAAAACAAAATGTGCTGAAAATGAAGTTTTCCCCCTTTTCTTTTCTTTCTTGGTTTAGATGTTGAGATGATGGAAGATTATAGGTGTGATCTAGCTGTGCCTCTACACTATCTTCTAGATAAGCTTTAGCTAACATCTGAGTTTCAAGAAGTTTTGTTCAGTTGAACTTTTCTATGAACACCAATATCAGACTTAGGAAGAACAAAAAAATCAAGAAGGGGTGGTATTTTTTTTTCCCCCAATTAGTTGAGGTATATCTAATAGTTTCTATTGCAGAGAATATTTTATACTTTGTCACAATTTTATGATGTTTTTAAGGACCAGTTCAGGGTGAAGAAACCTAGTTGTGGGATATTGAGGAGTTGTGTATGGCACTGAGCATATCCTACCATATTCGGTGTTGATCCCTTAAACTGTTCTGGAGTTGTAAATGTCTCACTTGCCTTTAGAATAGCTGTGGAACACTACATTTTTACAAGTTAAAAAGGGAAACATTCAGTATAACATGTTTGGTTTATTTGTTTTTTGCAGTTCTTCAAGGATCTTATGCATAGCATATGAGGTTTTGCAAGGTTTGCAATATATGAACAAACATGGAATGGTCCACCGAGCACTCGCCCCTTGCAATATTCTTTTGGATCGAAAGGTACAATTACAGGAATAAATCTATGTTTCTGTTTCATTTTTGTTTTTTCCTCTCGCTGCCAACAATTAGCATGCTATGCCATATATGGAGACTGGGCAGTCACAGCCCTTCTGATGGGGAAAAATTGCATATCTGGAAAGACGTTGGTTTTGGTGGTGGTGGTTGTTGTTTATTTTTTTTATTAAAAAAAAACAACACATAAAAACCAAACAGCCTACAGTTTTCCCCTATTTCCTAAATTTCAACCATGTTTCAGATTTTATTTTCCTCTTTTCCCATTGTCTTCTATCCCAAACTACTTTTTTCACCCTTTTCTCCTTAAGGTGGTAGTCTAAGTCTACTTGTTGTCCTTGTAATTAGTTAAAAGACTTCCTAGCTGTTTGAATAGGAAAATATTTATTCTGTCTGATTAGCTGTTAATAATATTTCCTGTGTTTCATGGTGATCTGATACTTGACTATTAAGATATCAACATATTTCTTTGTTCATGTTAAATTATTGAAATGCCAGTGTCTGTCAATTCTGTTGTCACAGACTATTGAGTTGGGAGTGTGGAATAGAGGTTCTGCTCATAAAAGCTGAGAGAAATGAATAGCTGCAGCTTCATTTAAACTGACAGCTAAGCCTATCTACATAACCCCTCTTTCCTTCTCCTTCTTACTCAGTTTAGATAGAATAGCTAGATCCTCCCCTCGGAAGGCAGAAAGAAAGAGGAAGAAGGAAAGAAGGAAGGAACACTTTTTTTTATATACTTGTAAACAAAAATCACAATAATACTTGAACAAGCAAAAGGATTTTTTGGGGGGGGATTTTAAGATAGTCCTAAAATCAATAAATAACCGAAGGGGGCCAGGAGACCATAAACTTCTAAACTTTTCTCTTGCACTTTGAATAGCTTGCTGATGTAGCCTTCACTGTTGCACCGCCTGCAGGCTGGCTGAGTATAATTCAGAATCCAGCAGAAACAATACCGCAGTTTAACTTCTATGACTATTTTTTGTTGCTTTGGTGTTAACTTTCTGCCTCCACAGAAAAAAAAGCAAGCACCTGGAAAACTTGTTTATTTGAAATATGTGTTGCTACACTTAAGGAGAGCAAGATAGTAATGAGTTGATGGGAAGGACTGGAGGAGCAAGGCTGGGTAAATGGAAAAGGTGAGGGAATAGTAGTGCTTAGGGAGTTCTAGGGTTCAAACAGGATTTTGAACAATTTTCAAACAGGAAAAATGTTCAGTAGAGTATTTAAGCATTTTTAATTTACTGAAAATATACTGCAACTTAACAAAGTTCTGATTTCCCTGTGTGTTCCAAACAGGGTAATTACTTAATGCTCTTGAAAAGTAAAAGCATTAGAAATAAGCACCTTATTAACTTGCAGTGGAGTTCTTCATAATAGACAGAAATGTAAGAGGGTGACTTGTTATAGGTATCTGTCTTCTGACAGCTAATGCAACTTGAATTTCATATATATTTTTTTTTTAACTTAAACACAGATTCTCCCAGTGTCGGATTTTGCTGCTCTTGATCATTTATTTTTTTCCTTGTCAGGGACATGTGAAGTTGGCTAAATTTGGACTCTACCATATGACTGCTCAAGGTGTTGATGTTGATTTCCCTATAGGGTAAGGATGTAACTATACCATAGAAATATGTCAGGAATGTACTTTTTCAGGAAATATATGTTTTGAGGAATTATCTTCAAAAATGCGTTGGATGCACAGGTTATAGGTTGCTGTTTTCGTATTTGTTGCATAAACCCCTTCCGCTTCTGGTCATGTCACTGAAGAGGTTATCGTCTGACTAGGTGATATTAATGAAAGACAGATTATGGGTACCATGCAAGCATGCTACTGTAACTATGTGATGTCAGTCCTTATTGCCTAGATTTGCCTTCAAGTGCTAGTAGTTCCCTGTGACCCAGAATCTGGAGGTAGAGTCTAATTTCAAATTTAGGAAAAAGCAGTCAGTACAATCAGTACTTTGCTATTGCACATGACCATAGGCCTCTTATTTCTTTATTGTTTTGTGATTAATTTTCAAGTGATCTTATGTCTAGCCAAAGTTACATGCTTTGTTGCTGTGTTTCCTTGCCACTTTTTGTTGGTTTGAGGTGTCATGTTGTTAACAATTGAAATACTGAGCTGATTCTTAAAGATTTGCCCAAAAGAAGTAATGATGTTTCACTTCAAAAGGTGATTTCAGATTTATATATATATTTTTTTTAGGTAATATAATGCTTTGTTGACAGACAAAGCAGTAATGTTATTTTAAAATAATGTAGTAGCCGGTAGAATATGTCCTCAACACCTTTTGTTACTTTTTTTACAAATTCAAAAGTTATTTGATGGGAACGCTGACAGTGGAGGGCAATACTGCCACCGCCTCCAAATATGGGTCTAGGATACATTTATTTAACGTGCTAGTGCTGAACCTCAATATACATTTTCTTTGAGATATGTAGAAATACTATTTTGAAAGCTGCTGTTATTTCCTCTCACAAAGACAGAGCCAGTGATTAAGATTTGACCTTTTATGTAGCAGGCACTGTGTAATTTGCAACTAGAGTGAAACTTTGCTGCAATGTGTAGATTTTGACTGAATAAAATAGAACAATCTGCATTGCTATGAATTCTAGTTTCTCAGAATGCAAAATTTTGATTACTGTAACTGAAATGTAAGTTTTTTGGACAGACAGGATATTACTTAACGTCACTGCATCTTTCTAGGTACCCATCATATCTGGCACCTGAAGTAATTGCACAGGGAATAGGCAAACCAAGTGATTATACTCAGTGTGAGAAGCCTCTGCCTTCTGGCCCTAAATCAGACCTGTGGTCTCTTGGTATAATATTATTTGAGCTTTGCGTGGTATGTAAGATGATAATTCTCTTGATCGTGATTCTTGGGGAATAGTTGCATTAACTTGATTGCTCTTGAGTACGGGGCTAATGACACTTTGCCCATCACCCGAATCCAGATAGCAGAATATGTTATCATTCCTACCTGGACAGTACTGGTGGTGGTTCAAGTAGTAGGATGCACGTTGGCTTGGTATGAGTATATGTGTTAACCACGAAGGGCAGCTGCCTGTTAAACCACAATGATGTGATTGAATGATGAAACTCTTAGCAAGGAATAGCTTCTGAGTCAAGAAGTCTCTCTAGATTTTGTTGTTGATGGTGGTGGTCTCGTTGTGCTTTTAAGCATGAAATAACCATTGATGTTATGCCTTCATTCTCCTTGGAAAGGATGAGAAACTACTAAAGCTTCATGGAGAGGAGAAGGAGGGAGAATCTGCCTTATCACCAGGGTTTAAAGAGCTTCTGTACAGAATTAAGGGTTTATTTGGAAAATGCTTATTTGACTCTAGAAGTTGAAATAAATTATGGCAGGAAAATCTTTATTATTTGTATATGTTAAACTGGACTTCTTTCATTCAAAGGTAGTAACATTCTGTAGGGAGGTATGACCTAGTAAAAACCTCAATATAGATATTTAGCCATATTATATAAGATAACTAAATTGTCAGAAAATTGCATGGTCAAGAACCTGTTTTATATAGTGATTAGATCAGGACATTGGAAATAGTCTTCTCTTGCATGTTCTGCTCTTCTGTAAATTTGCATAGCATTCATAGATCATTACTTATTCCTTTGAATAAGTACCTTTTCTTAAAAATGCAATAATGATATCTTCTGAAACACCTTTAAAGGGATTTTCAGATGACTTTTCAAAAGCACTGTGCAATAATACAAGCGACAATGATTAGCATGTTTAGTAATTAATGACACTTTTTGAAAGCCTGTTAATGAATTAATAATAAACTTTCAGGTTTGCTAGGGGAGCTTTGGGCATTGTTTTGCATATTTTTTTTTGGTTTTGCATTTGTTCCAATTAAGAGACATTATAAATGATAACATTTTTTTCTTTATGATTGCCTGAAACAGTTTCTGCTATAGTTGGAGTAAATAACATTTTCTGTTCTAACAGATAGTTTTCCTAAAACTAAAATTCATGTGTAGAACTTTTTTCACTGTCTTCGTATATAGGTGGCTGTGTATGCTATCTAAATATTTTTATGTGGTAGTATTCAACCGTTGATTTCATTTTATTATTCATTTAGGGGAGAAAATTATTCCAGAGTTTGGAGATAGCAGAAAGATTGAAATTTATAATTATGTTAGGTAAGTAGCACAAAATCAAATTTTTAAGTTTCCAAGCAGCTCCTTAATTAGAGCTTTAGAGACTAGTCAGCTTGTGATGCTCAGACCTAAGGCACTTTACGTTTCTCAGCTTTCATTTCCAGAATTAAGTAGGCATTTGAAGCAAGGTTGCTTGTCTAAAGAAGGTACAGAGGTGGGTGCCAGGAAAAATAACTTGCAGAAGAGCTATGGGAATGTTAGAGTAAGGGCAAAGTATAAAAAACATGCTTAGGAAAGTTTGTAATTTTGATGGTTATTTGTTGTTTTGTGTTGCAGGAGGTTTCTGTAATGAGTTAGTAATTGTATGACACTAGAGAAAACTGTTCCCGCATTAGCAGTGCTTGTGTACCAAATCCTGAGCAGGGAGAAGCAGGACTCAAGTAGGAAGACAGAAAGTAAAAAGAGAGCTGAGAAGCGTATTACTGGATTCAGGCTTTTGTTTCTGGCTTCACATACAAACTATAAAACGTTACTGTAGAGGTGGAATTTCTGCTTAATGTAAATGAATCTGGAAGTGGGACTATTTTGTGGGGTTTAAAACTTGATTTCTTCTGGGGTTTATGTATAAACCATGGGGAGGGGAAGGATGTGATTTTGCAATTTGAAACTTTATCAGTAAGTTGTTATTATCCAGAGCAAATAGTAATACTGTTAAAGTTAGTCACTGTCAGTAGAAACATCTTTTTCATTCAGCAGTTAGTGCTTGGCTGCTGAAATTCTGACTGTTTTGGTATGTGATTTGTTAACAAATCTTCCTGAAGCGCCTCAGTCCCCTTCAAGTTGAATGCAAAGGTTATTGGTAACCCTTATTCACTGAAAAACATTCAGTGTCCTGACTTGGGAATTATTTTCTCAATAATGTGTTGAAAATAAATTATGAAATACTGCTAGTATTATCTGCAAGTAGCAACAAAATTAAAATTACTTTGAGCTTCTATATGCAGGTATTTTTAAGTTCTCTCCAGGATTTTTTAATTTTTTTTAGGAAGTGGAAAGACTGTTTTAATTTGGCAGATACGGAAACTGGATTTACTAAGCCTGCAAAAAGAGTTTCACTGTTAAATTAGATGGGCTGCTTAACTTTCCTAGTCTTCAATTTTTTTGTCTGCATAGGTGATGATAATTTTCCTTTCTAATTTTGAGAATTCACTTTCACGTGATGTGGCAATGTCAATAAAAAGCCAGAGTTAAGTGCTTTTTATTGGGGTGGGGTTTCATCTGATATCCTATTTAATTGGTATAATTTTTTTCGTAGTCTTTACCTTTTTTTTTTGTTCTGTTTGTTTTTCAAAGGCTGCGTAGATGATATTGTAACTGTATTGGCTGAAGAACATGGTTGCCTTGATATTATTAAGGTTTGTGGAACTAGTTTGCACTTCCATGCTGTCTTATCCAAAACATTTTATTATTGTTGCAGAGTATTACACACACACACATATATATATTTTAACTTATTTGGTCACTAAATGTATTGCAGTATGAAGAAAAACTTTGAAGTCTAAACTATATATCTAAATTCTTTGAAATAGCCAGTACTGGGTAATATTCATTCTTTCCTAAAATTACTGTCAATCTCAGTAAATGTTAATGTTCTCTGGATAGTTTAAGTTATAAATTTTCTTTAAATTGTTGAGGGTTATGTATTTTTCTTCTAGAAATTGAGTTTTCTATCTGGTCCACTTTACATATTCTGATAGCGTAGGTTTATGCAGTTCAACTCCTCCACACCCCCAAAATTAATCACTGAATTTTACTCTCTGTTTGTTTTGACACATTGTGTAAAAGGATTCTGACTATTATCAGAAGGGAGTTCCCAGGTACTGCATTGTTTCAAGCTGTGTACAGATATCTAAATTTAAAAAATAAAATTAAAAAGCTGCATACATGGCAAATTTTTCAGACTTTTTTTCCTCCAAAGCAAACGCAGGGGTAGTGGGTGAGAAAAATTACTTCCCCAGCATTTTGGTCTGACGCAGCTAACCTCATATGTGTAGGTGTGCAATCTGATTGCCCTCAAATGAATAGGCTGTATGTTAAAAGTTAAGTATGAGCTAAGTGGCTTGCTGAATTAAAATGGTGATAAACAGACCTCTTCCATATTTTTCTTATGTTCCAGGACCTTTCTGAAAATATCGTAGCTCTACTGAAGAAATGCCTTACATTCCAGCCTTCTAAGAGGTAAGTGTTCAGTCCAAAAGCCTAGTATACTCTGCTGGGATACTACGAAATTAGAAGACTTGTTGCTGAACTTTTTTTGGAATGCTGAAGATTTGTGCTAACTATAAGAAATTCTTGGTTTTGTTGCTTTTCAATGTTTAAAGGAAAAGAATAAGGGAGGCGGAAATCAAGTATGCAAAAAGTTGAGATTGAATCTGAGTATTTTGGGGGAAAACTATTCAGGCATTTGTAGTTCTAAGCTTTTACTGATTTCATATCTGGAAGTTGGTGGTGGTTATGGTAGCTCTGTTGTAGCTAGAATAAGGGCTGCTTTCATCAAATCTCTTCTTTCAAAGTACTTTTCCATTATGTCAGTCCACCACAACTTTCTTCTGAAAACTGATTTATGCTTTTCTTCTTTAATCAAGGCTTTGCATTTGCATTTTTCCATCTCTGCTTATAGGAATTTCAGGGTAATTAATTAAAAAGTTGTTAGGTACGTTAAATGAGGGTGAGATCTGGACTTGGGCTGTAAACAGACATGGTGTGTTATGCATCGTGAGTTGAACAAAATTGGTAGACGTTTTTTGCTGTTAAAATTTCAGAAATCCAATATAATTTAAAATAACTTGCTAATGTCCATTACTGGAGACATTTCTTCCTGAAACATAACATTTTTGGAAGCACTTTACTCTTAGTGTTTTATTCTCTTTTCTTAATTCAAGGCCAACTCCAGAGGAATTGCTGCATGACAGTTTGTTCGGTGAAGTATCCTCAGTATATCCTCCCTTCCACAAACCTGTTGGTCTGTTCTCATCTTCTCCAAGGTGTGCTAATTTAACACTTCCTGAAGACATAAGTCAATTATGTAAAGGTAAAAGCAGGTGGTGGGATAAATGTCATTGGAGGGGGAAGGAAAATAAAATGGGTTTGCATTTGCTTTGAATACTTTGGTGGAGAGAAACTATTAAATGTTACGATACTAGATTCTTGTAATAAGTAGTTTAATGGGCAGAGATACAGGCAAACATGTTTTGATATATGTCTGCAAGTTAAAGGAGGGCATCTTGATTTTGTGTTTCAACCTCGCGGAATAAATAGCTGTCGCTAATAGTCAAGTCCAGCTTGGAATATCAATTTAATCTTTTGCCTTTAGAATTTGGACATATGTGTGTGCTAGGTAGTATTTTTCACTAAACTGTGTTGCGAATTGGTAATTGCATTCTGCTGGATCATAGCATGACATGATTTTTTGGAAGTATTGGAAAACTAAATTCTTGTGAAAGAGGTCGCATTCTAGAATAAAAGCTGACATTTCTGAGTTTTAAAACTACAGCATGCTGTTACCACTTTTAAGTCCTCATTATCTTCTTCTGATGAACTCAGAGATTTCTACATGTTTAGAAAATCTTATTATACAATTTTTGGAGACTTAAGATCTTATACCTTGTTAGTATGGGAATGGTATGTGAGGGGAAGATAGATTATAACTACTCCGTATGAATCACTAGTTTCTTAGTTTTACTCTTAGTGCTGTATTGTGTACAAAATAGTGTTTGGTTGGGTTGGTTTTTTTTTTAAAAGACGCATAGGAAGCAAAAGTCCCCACTTCAATACATTTATCTGATTGGTTCTATTTTCTGGCACCAAGGCATACAGCAGAACTATTTGCTTTTTTCTGACTTCTGGACATCTGCTCTTTCCTTAAATCTTCCTAAAGGGCACTTGCAAAGGGAAGATCACTTTTCCTCTAACTTCACATTAAGGTCTAGGACCTTTCGAACATAATAATTATTTTTTTTTGACAACGTGTTTAGAGTGCTGGGAAAAAATACAAACTGCCTAAAAAGCTGCAACTTATTTTTATGTGGTTTCTCCTAATAGATGAGGATAGCGATTACCTAGCAGAAAGATCAATTGAAGAGGTTTATTATCTCTGGTGTTTGGCTGGAGGAGACTTGGAGAAAGAACTTGTCAACAAGGAAATCATTCGATCAAAGCCACCTGTCTGCACGCTTCCCAAGTAAGGAAGGAGAAGCACTTTAAGGGAAAGGAGGGTGGATGGAGAAGGCCAATGATTCTGAGAGAACATTTTGGCTTGGTTTTTAGTTTCAAGACCTGTATGTGTGAAAAATGTTTAAAATAGCATTCCTGAACAGCAGAAAATCATGTCACTTCCTCTCATACCCAATTTAAGGCATTATTTGAATGCCTTATATCTGTCGCCTACCAGCACTTCATATTCCTTTCTGAAATTTGAAGAAATGTAGGTGAAGTGCAAAATACTGAACTGGAAGTCCCTAAATTTAGCACACTTTCCGATACTATTGAGTTTTAGTAAAAATTTCTCCCTGTGCTTCAACAGCTTATTTGTAATTGTAATTTAATTTAGTATGTTCTGTGGCAAATTCTCACATTGTGAATTCTCTTTCACAGGGCAGCACTGCTGAATGGTCAACCCAATTATTCAGCAGATCAGCCAATTACGTTTTTTAAATGCTTGTTTTTATGACTTACAATTCTGTAATACCATTCTAGTCATTACTACTTTTATCTTACTGCTGCACATGTTGCAATTTTATGTAGTATATTAATGTTTTAATCATACAATCTGATCTTAATAAGCATAATTATGTGTACGTATAGATCAATTTACTGGTTCTGGATTTTAAAAACACTTGAAGTCAGTGTACAGCCAAAATTCAATAGCTTTAAAAAAAAAAATAAATGGAGCTAAATTTTAAGTGATTTTTTGGTGGCAAAATTAGTGTGAAATTTTGAGGGATTGCCTATTTCTGTATCCATAGGTGAACTCACATGCTTTTGACTTATGAGGGGAAAACATTTTTTTTGTCATACTATCTGTCTTGAAGATGAGGTGTTAATTTCAAAAATGCAATATAACTCCATCTTCTAAGTGATACTGAGAATGTTATCTTAATTTCCAGAAATCAATTTCATGTTGTCTGCTTTAAAAATATCACCAAATATACCATTTGTGTATACTCTTTCTTACATGCATTTGTGTCCTTAGATGGACTGCAATAGAAAAGATCTGGGTCAGACTTTTGCTTGGTTTTTGTCATCATGGGAAATAGCTTTCATTTGACAATGTTTTATTTTTGCTTTTCACAATAAATGGCAGTCCTGGTCTGTGCCAGGTCAAGGAATAAAAGGGATTATTAATCCCACATCTCATTACTCTTCCTTTGTGTGCAAACCAAAGTTATAGAAAACCTGAAATGTGCCTTTTTACAGCAAAAGCTGTTTGAATAATTTAAGGTGATTGTACATTCCCTTGATAACAGGTTTCATGCCACGCAATCAATACAGTATACTTCTAAGAGCTAGTATTTTCTTCTAAAGAGGAAACTCGTCGATGTAAGAATTTTCTATTTTTTTTATAACTCAAGTCTTATGTTATAAAATGACCTGATTATTTTTTTTCCCTTTTGAAGCTTTTTATTAGAAGATGGTGAGAGCTTTGGGCAAGGACGAGATAGAAGTTCCCTCCTAGATGATACAACTGTGACTTTGTCTCTGTGCCAGCTCCGAAACGTAAGAAGAATATTGTGCACTTGTTCTTGTCTTCACTGCAGAAGCATTTGTTTAAAGGGAATATGGAACAGCAGCTCCTACTGCTGTTCCTACGAATGACAGTGTTACTGATTCCAAGAGAACGCTTCTTGACATCCGAGTCAGATTCTGATTTATGCTATTAAATTGCTTTGTCTGCAAACGCTTACTAAATTTGATTTATCTTCTGTGTCCCTTCCTGTGTCCCTCCCTTTCATTATTTTTTTTCTGCTTTATTCTGGTGTAGCCCAAATAGTTCTGTAGTACCTGATATTCTCCACGATTGTTAAATTGCGAGTGTCATCTTGCATTCTTTAATTCCTGTCTGTAGGTGGCTCACAATATTCAAAAGCAAGGTCAACTCAATTCAGTTGCAGCTCCTTAAAGACTTTATACTTAAAGCTGAATACCAAGTTTCCAGTAGTTAATTACTAATCTTTGGTGTATATATAGCTATTAAACAACTAGTTCAAAAGATCACTTCAAAGCATTTTGTCAAAATGCAGTAATGCAGTTTGCTTCCATCTTCAGTGGAAAATCAACATATGATAACTCATCATTTTGGTGTCATGATCAGTTACAAGATTTACTGCATATATCACTGAAATGTTTCAACTGTTCACATATCTTTGCACATGTTGAGCTTTATTGCTGAAGAATTAGAAACTTATGCTGCACCGTTTGCAGCTTGCGTTTTATAGAAGCAAAAGCGTATTCTGTCACAGTTCTTATTTAAAAAAAAAAAAAAAAAAACACGAACCTTTCCATATGATTACAGAGGTTAATACAGAAACAAAGATGACTCCTGAAGTCTTGATCTCTGCCAGCATTACCTTAACTTTGGGCGCAATGGGGCAAATACTATGTAAACATATTTCTTCAGTAGAACTTTGCATTACTTAACACAAATGCATGAAAACAGACCAAAGAACTGGGTTTGCTTGCTTGGTGGGGTTTAGGGGGTGGAGGGGAGGTTAAGAATATGCAACAGCTATTTTAAAGGTAATATGCACTGCAGCTTCTACTGCAGTTCCTAAAAATGGACAGATTTTAAGGCCTTTTTTAAACTTTTTAATCTGTAATTTTTGGATATTGTTGCCTACTTCTATAAATATAGCAGCAAATAAGTATATACTGAAGTTTCATTTTGGGAAGATACAAGCCTGAACCTTGCGATGTTAGTTGAAATAAATTTTTGAACTTACGCAATTCTTCAAACACTTTTCGTATAGCAGAGCATGATGCTTATAATCAAAAGAGGATCAGTGTTGAATGAACTGAGAATGAACTGTTCTGTCAATCCCAGGAGGAACAGGCTGTGTGCTGTATGCCTTAAAGTTAGGGACTGAACTGCAAAACAGAGCACTCAAGGGAGGATGGCATTAAACATTAATCATGATGCACCAAAGATGTCTGAAAAGTCCAGGCATGCTTGTCTGTCACCTTTCCAGAGAGTGCCTGTATTTCTGTGCAGCTTTCAGATGCTGATACTAAAAGGAACTCAAATTTGCATAACTCTTGAACTGATAAAAACATAAAACCAAGTTGTGCAGTTGTTTGCCGCTACTTGGATAGGAATTCCGTGTAGAAAACTGAAGAAAAGAAGAAGAGCTATGTAATATTATTGATCTATTAATCCGGCCCATAGAAACTATCTTTTGGGGGGAAATAGGTTTATGAATGAGATGAGTGTTATCTTCAGATAGAATAACTTCCATCAACTGAAAAAGCCTGTATTAGAAAAAGTTTTTAGTATTAAAGGCTTTATACTTCTTTGCTGATGGAGGACTGAGCTAACATTTAGGTCTTAAGGCAAGCTACTGAATTTGGCAAATGAATTGCTAATTAATAGTTTTTGTATTCCAATAAATTTTTCCACTTGAATTTGGAGCAGCATTCTGATAATTAATTATTGTTGTTCTTCATTTCAGAGACTGAAAGATGTTGGTGGGGAAGCATTTTATCCGTTGCTTGAAGATGAGTAAGTATGTGTGTACGTTTCTACATATACAAAGGGATGAATTTTGAGTTATTGGTTTTGAATGGCACACTGCACAGCTAGACACAACTGTCTTCCAAAAGCAAACCTAACACGTCCTTGTTTGGCTCTTGGAGTCAACAGGAGCTGATAAGCCCACTGCACTGGTGGACATAAGGCCCTAATACCAAACTGAGGATCTTAACCTGTTTCTCTGTTCTGGAGATCATCTGTTTGTGCTGACTATTCAAAATTATCCATTTATAAATTGTTTCTGACTCAGAAATTCATAACAGGATATTAATTTTTTTCACAATTGTTTGTATTTCTTGGTGTTCACTACTACTATCCTAACTCTTTTTTCTAGCCAGTCAACTTTACCTCATTCAAATAGTAGTAATGAGCTGTCTGCAGCTGCTAGTCTTCCTCTGATCATCCGGGAGAGGGACACAGAGTACCAGTTAAATAGGATTGTCTTGTTTGACAGGCTGTTGAAGGTATGGAATCTTTATGATGGTGGGTAATTGGTTTTCATCTGTTAATTAGAGGATTTTTAAAGGACCAAGTAACTGAAAAAGGAAACGGAGATACAAGAGACCACAGTGAGAAAGGGGGAAGAAAGCCCTACAGAAATAGAAGATAGAAAATAAAAATATGAGAAAGTAGTGATGAATATAAAAGTAGATTTTAAAACATGCACATGAAAATAGGGCTGCTGCTAATACCTGTTATTTACTGAAGAAAATACTTATGCATGCTTTATTTCATAACAGACTAAGCTGTTATAGGTATACGTATGCCTGTAACATTTCTGCATTTTCAAGCAGTAACGTACTTGGAAACAATACCAGTCTTTACTGTGGCAGTGCCATGTTAGAAATATGTGGTTTATACCAAGGGGGGAAAATACCAGTCCCTAATTTACATATAGGGAGAGAGATGGATTCTTGCTTAAGAATGAGAGAGCTGATGTGCATCATCAAGTGCAGACTTAGGAAGATATAAACTAGAAATGTTTAATAAAACAAAGTGGGATACATAGTGTGAAAAGAAACATATAATGAAGAAAAAAAATTAATAAAAATTTGGATTAGTAAATTTATATATCCAGTATATACCAAAGCAAATCAGTAGATTTATGAGAAGGAGGGGGTATTTTAACATCAAACAGCAGTCCTCAGTCCAGTCCTTCCAGTTAGGAATGAAATTTTCTTGTTCTAAAATTTGCATTCACTGCTCAAGCTGACAGCATTTGTCCTTTGGGGCAAAGACCATCCCAGGACTGGGTTTTGAATTGTTTCAGTTACACGGTAAGATTCTTTTTGCTGTTAATCTCTTCTCTTTGAAGGCCTACCCATATAAGAAAAACCAAATTTGGAAAGAAGCCAGGGTTGACATCCCTCCTCTTCTGAGAGGCATGACCTGGGCTGCACTGTTGGGTGTTGAGGTAAGGGCAATGGGAGGGCATTGGCAGTAGTTCTGGTACTGACTGGGGAGGGAATAGGCTAGGAATGGGATTGACAGGGAAGCTGGAATGGATTTGAAGATTTAGCAGGTAGAATTACTAGAATTTCAAACAAAATGAGTCATGAAATTGTAGGAACAAAGATAATGTTCAGACAAACTTACCTGTTGTCTATAATATTTGATTTCAGAGAAAGTATGTAAACTTAACTGCCTTTAATTTTGATTATGGGATGGAAAAATACTACCCATACAGCCAAATTTTGCTAGAATGTTTAAATACAATTGGTAGCTAACATTTGGGGTTTTTTTATTTTTAATATTTTTGACAAATACAGTTAGAATCCTTCTGCTCCAGTCCGCAATAGTTGGGCAAAACAGGATGAAACATATCAAATGGATTTTTCTCACCTGCCAATCAGTGCACTTCCTCCAAAGACTGGAGAATAAATAAATTAAATGTAACCCTTTTGGACAAAGGACTAGAAAGGAATCTCCCAAAAATGAGGACCTCACAGGGATTGCTTGACTGTCCAGCTTTTGCATCTACCCTGCTTGCAATCTGCAGTAGTGCAGCAAAGAGGTTCCTATAAATAACACATACCAGGTTATTTAGGATATTTAGCTTAGGACGAGATCTGCTGTGCGCTATATAATATAACAACAAAACAAAAAGCTGTAAAGGTAAAGAGCAACTGCTGATCAGGGTTGTAGCCTGGGTTGGGAGCCAAGTCAGTTCTCATACTTCATCACCTTACCGTCTGTGCAATGGGGGTAGTGTTCTCCTGTCCCATAACATTAAAAGTGGACTTGCTAGTGTGCCTATCCTGGGATTCATGCAAGGACAGGCTACTTAAGAGTGGTGTATACTGGTAATATCAATATTAATTAACAGGCGGCTGGATTCAGTGCCTTTACAGAGATAATGCTAGTGGCTGAGGTCAGCACTGAGTTTAAACTGAGAACATCTCTTAACTTGAAAATGGAAAACTGTATCAAGTACATAGCTTTCTGCATAAACAGCTGAAAATCACTGAAGATCATACTGAGAAGGTCACAGAAAGGTCTATACATCCTGAATTATAACAAAATGAAGATGGCTTTATTAAAGTTCAGCTGTCAGAATTTTTTGTACCTTGGGAAATTTTTTTCCAGGGGGGAAAAAGGTACTAACTAAAGCACCTAACAAAAACAGTCAACTTCTGTATATCAGTGTGTAATATGCATTTATGTTAGTAAGGGCTCTCTAAACTCAAGTATTCTTCTTCCACATTTAGGGTGCCATACAAGCAAAATATGATGCCATTGATAAAGACACACCGATTCCTACAGACAGACAAGTAAGATTTCCAATGTTATCAAATATTGTCACTTGACGGAATACAAAGATCTTTTCTACCAGTTGCAGTCATTTGGCTATTACAGCAGATGTGGCTGATAATACTAAAAGGGTTCCCCCTGTCCTTTAGCCTTATTCATGCTGTAGCAAGAATCTTGCAAAGCAGATAGGAACAAGTAGTTTAACTCATGTTATAACATGTGGAAAGTGAAATCCTCTTTTACTTCAGAACCACTGTTTCTGTAGCAGCAGCAGCAAAGTGTAGTGAACAATGTTGCTGATATATTTTTAAAATTCCTGGTTTTATCAAATGTTTGTTGTGCCTGTTGGGCCTTGTACCAAATAGTGCTGTGTACCCTGAGATTCCATAAGGTGAGCTGTGCTTCACAAAAATGGGTTCTTAAGCAATTATGTTCTCCAAGAAGTCTTGCCAGACATAAAAAGACATCACGAGCGTCAGCTGTTCCTTTCCGCTGGGTGATGAAATAATTTCCATCAAATTGGGTACAACATTCTGCTGTATCTGATTTGATTATCCTTTAGAGCAAAGTGATATTAGCACCTGAAATGAGTCCAAAATTTTGGGTCAGAAAAAAACTGTAACAGTTATCTGCTTTATGCCTGTTTCAAGGATTAGAACCCTTTTAAAAATATGAATCTGGAAAAAGAAAAAAATCTTTTTTTTTTTTTTTATCTTTGACAGGGCTGTTAGTCCCCTGTCCCCTTTCAGTTTTGGTTTGGAGAGTGATGGAGGAAGCAGATTGTGTTTATGATGGTGGTCTGACCTACATTCTCTGGTGACTTCCACCTCTAATGTTGCAAGATTGCTGTAGTACTAGCCCACTTATCCTGATTTCTTTTTACATTATATACTTGACTGTGGTACAGATTGAAGTTGATATTCCTCGTTGCCATCAGTATGATGAATTGCTGTCATCACCAGAGGGTCATGCAAAGTTTAGACGTGTATTGAAGGCCTGGGTTGTTTCCCATCCTGATTTGGTGTACTGGCAAGGTGAGTTTGACTAGTTGGTGAGGTTAGATAATTAACTGGAAAGCTATGGCTGACTTATAAATACCTCCCCCTCTTCCCCCCCAAAATTGTATTTGGTGCTTTCCTTCCAGATTCTTTTGAATAATGAATCTGTGAGTTATTGCAAATTTAGATCCTAATAATTTATATTTAATTTGTAATGCAAATTTGCCCCACTCTTTCTTATATATTTACTCTCCTTAAGTTTCAGTCACTTTATTTTTAAAAAAAAAAAAAAAAAGTCTGTTCCTTACTATTCAATTCTAAGGTAAAACTGCAGAAGTTACTGAATGAGTTCTTGGGATGGTAAATTGCATTTCTTGGAAGCCTTGGCAGAATAGTCAGTTCAGCATTATAGGTCAACAGTTTGAAATCCTCTCTGTTTTCATGCATTGATTTCACAGTTGTGAAATTTTTGTGATAAATTAATGAATTTATCTTGTGCGTTACAATTAATAAGCTCTTTATGCCATTTCTTCGTGGCTTTTCTCTCTTTAGGTCTTGACTCTCTTTGCGCACCATTTCTGTACTTGAATTTTAACAATGAAGGTGAGTACCTTTTTCTGCTGGGGGTGAAGGGGAAGCACATTCTGTCATCTGTATCTCGTTGTAGACAGATGTGTCTGCACCTGCTTATAGATGGAAACTTTCTGTAGCTACAAAGGAATTTTAAAGCTATTGTTGCTGCAGGTCAAAAGAAATAGTTGTTTTTTGAAAAGTGTATGTGGTGTACTGCTGTTGAAGCAGGGGTTCAAATCCTTTGTATATTGCCAAGTACAATAATGAATATATAATAAAAAGTACAAATAACCTTGATTATAGACAAGCAAGAAATGCTTCTCTAGTACTTGTTTTTTTTCAGTGAGGCTGTAGTTAAGCCTTGTGCAATGTGAATGCATTATTTGTTAACCTAACTGTTAACCTGTCAGTTGAGCTTTATTCAGAAAAGCTGATGGTGGTTTTAAATGCCTATAAGCTTGTCAGACCAGTGTTGGATATGTGGCCTTTAGTATCTTAGAATGTGATTTGTTTAGAATAGGTCTAGTCCAATCTTCTATTCTCTTGCAGTTGCCTTTCTTTATGTAAGGTCTGTGTGTGGGAAAACTAGTTTCTTAGGACAATGGCTCCTATTATGCCTACTGTGCATACTAATTTAAATATTTCAACAGATTCTTCTTGCTCTTGGACATGTTTCTATACAGTTTGATTGTAGAACCTGGTTTCCTTCCCGTTGAAGTAAAACGTAACAGTAGTGAATTAGGTAAAATTTTGTGTCCTGGTTTACGAACTTAATTGTACACGTTTGGCTCAGATGTTTAAAAATTGGTTTCAGTGCTAGAACAGCTGTCACTCAGAGTTCATTTATAACATGATCCTGTGTCATATTTGCTGTAAGTCTGATGTTTTGCTTAGAAACTTCCAAATTATATTTTATATTTATTGTCTTTGCACAATTTACGACAAACCCGTATTTCTTTTTATATCTGTGGTCTAGCACCATGGCTATTGTATTACAACAGATTGTCTCTCAGCCAGGTTCCCAGGAATTAATCAAAGGGGATAAACACTTAAGTTTTTACCCTCTAATCTCTATTTGATATGTGTGTGAGGAGCCACTGAGATGTTTTTGTTCATCTTTTTGACAGTGTTTTTAATTATGTTCCACTCTGTGGTTTTTTTCTTCTGAATTCTATTGTCTTTGGCAAGAGACGAGATGCGAGTCTGATGGGGCATAAACTTGGGTGTAGGTTCTGTAGGAGAAGACCCAGAAGACTGCAACAATGCAGTTGTCTTGAAACTACTGTCTTCTAAAATTTTATTAATCCAGGGACCTTCACTTTTTGATACAAACATCATCGTGGCTTTCCAAACATCATCTTGTTACTTTGGCACAGAGAAGTATGGAAATAAACTGGGAGCAGATCAGGTCCAGCCAGCTTTATATTGGTTACTTGGTGACAGAAGGAGACTTCTTTAGAAGATTTTAAAATTCTTTAATGAGGAATGTGCCCGTTTTATGTGTTTTACAATATAATTCTTGTGTATAGATTGATTTTAAGTATTTATGTTTATTGTCTGCTTAATAATGAACTTTTTTAGGTGTTTCTACCTTTGTAGTTTTATACATTTTTCTAATTCTTCCAGCTCTGGCATATGCCTGCATGTCTGCTTTTATCCCCAAGTATTTGTATAACTTCTTTCTGAAGGATAATTCTCATGTTATTCAAGGTAAGTAAGTCCCTTTATTTTTTGTAGTTCTAATAGAACTAGAATTATTTCTGGATATATAAATACACTTTTTCAAGTGGTAAAATTCAAACACAATTAGAATCACATTGAAGCACCTATTTCTTTCAAAACCTTTATTTTAGATGAACAAGAACAGCAGCAGTGCAAGAAAAATAGGAACAAAATAAGTGGGTGTACAGAGAGACAGAGAGACACAGACACACACGCAAAAAAATCCACAAACCAAAAAATGTTCTGTGTAATATCCAAGGTAAGAGTTAGTTGATCATGCAAAGTTGTAAAATAAGGAAACAGTCTTTCCAGTGTTAGATTGTAAAGACCTGCCCTTCAGGTGATCAAAATCATACTGTTACAGGAGCTGTTTTCACAACGAGGGAAAATAAAGAGGAACAGCACAAACTAGGGACTCCTCAGAAAATGAAAGTTATGGTGTTGAGTGTGTTAGGGATTTGAGGGGAATTCTTACTGAACAGAAGATGATGTCATTGAATACAGGACAGGAGTTGGAGATCCCTGAAGAATAATGTTCCATAGTTCAGTCTTAGACAACTATGTAGGTAACTCAGAGAGGTTAAAACAGTAGCTTGGAGGTAAATGTCTGTTCTACTTGAAGAGTAATTGTAAATTTCATGGAAACACGAAGAAGGAATTGTCTAGACCTAGAAAGCCACCTTGGTACAGTCTGTGTTGGAAAGATAATTTGTCTTTGAGACAGTTTTTAAAAACCAAAAAAACTGTTTGAAAAGCCATCAGTAGTTTAAAAATAAAAAAAACAGGTGGTAATGAATGTTTTTAATTGCAAGCAGTTAGGAGTGTTTATTGAATACTGGGTTTTAGCATGTCTCACTATCCTTGATTTCTTTTAAAGAAAGTATTTTGTACATAACTTGTGAAACTCCTCAACTTAGAAATGGTGTCTGTTATTTTTTTTTTTTCAAAAAATGAAAGGAAATTAAGAACTGATCAACAAAAAATAATTAGACATAAAAGCAGTTACGTATTGGATAACAGGGAGAGAGCTAACGTAAGGAGAGAACACAGGGAGAGTTTACACATGAAAGACAATGGGTAAGAGGTGTTATGAACTGAATATGTAAAATAATAGTTTGGAAAAACTGTTCAAGAGAACTTGTTTGCATCCTTTTGTCTGTAAAGAAAGAGTGCTTGCTGGAAAAAAAAAAGGGCAGTAAACATCTAAAGATGAAAAGAGTAAGTATATTATATCAGATTGTCCTGTGAGTACAACCGCTTTAGACTTCAACATTAATAGCTTGAGAAAGACTTTTCTCAAGGGGGTATACTCTTCTATAAAATAATTCTTTTGCTCTCTAGAGTTGCCTAATGTTATTCCTAAGGTGCTTCACAAAAATATGTATCAGCCAAAGTTAGAAATATAGGTCGGTAGGATTCCGTGAACCAAAGTAGCATAGCATTCCTAAGTTCCTGTGCAACATCTGGCATCCTCAAGGACTTGGGGAGACTGGACCTTTTAGGATTCTTTCAGTATTCTAATTTAATCTTTCTAGGGTCATGTGTCAAACACCAAAATGTTAAAAGAAAATTCTGAGTAATTTCCCTGCTCTATTGGTTTGGAAGAAAGTATTAAGAATATGTCATTTAACTGCCTACTGCAATTTTGGCTTCTATGCTTCTTTGTGTCTTTAATGTAGGGGTAAACGGGAGGAATGTTTCAAACTATAGGGCTCAACATAGCTCATTTCTGAGCTCGTCCTATACAATAAAGACTGGTGTTTTTCCTAAGCTTATCAGATGCATTTCCTTACATGAAATAGGAAGTAAGAGCAGTTAAAGGGGTTTGGGTATGGAAAGTCCAATTATGTAAAATAAAAATTCATATAATAGAATTCCAGCCAACAGCAATTGGCTGGACCTAAGCGATACATTTTTGTGAAGACTTGTGTGTTTTCAGTAGACCCTTAATTAACCATGTAATCCCACACAGTAATTATATTTCATAACACTGGCTAGTCAAATAAAGATGGTGTTTATCAACCTGTAGTATATCTGTAGAGAACAATCGTGGGCATGAATCTTCATTTTTAAAGTAAATGTGCTTCAGGGAAGTTAATTATGAAATTGTTTTCATGAGCGTATGACTGAATGTGTAGGATTACTGGTTTGCTATACCTGACTTGTGATCACTGGCTGTTTCATGAAATAAAATTGATGAGAGATGCAGCTTAGAGATGCACTTTTTCTACAATTATTATTGTGTAGCATGGTATGAATGTAAGGCATGGATTCGGTTATCTCCCTAACTTGTATGCGTGTGAATCAGAATAACTTTGGCTTGAAACTCGGAAAACATGAGATATGCAAGTAGCTCTGAAGCAGTCTTGGTGGCCTTAGTGTCACAAAACTCAGCACGGGTCTGTTTACCCACTTAACTCCCCATCTGAGTGCTGCCAGGGCATCTGTGGCATAGTATCAGAGGGGAGAGGCTGGCACTCCTAAGAGGCCAGAGACCTCCTAGGAGGTTTAGTATGCTGTAGCTTTGTCTTTGGAGCTTGGAGCAAAAGTTGTGAAATTCTGAAGCAGGCTCAAGAGGTCTTAATTTTTATTGCAATTTACCTTGAAAAATTAGGCATCCTTTCAAGTATAATTTGGAGTAGGACTGTGGCTTGTTTCCCTTGTGCTCTTACAGTGAAAGCATTGTTTACCAGTCTTCCTAAGGCAGAATCACCTTTTAAAATTTCTAGTCCAAATAGAATTATATTACAGAGTGATTGTTCTTAACTTGCTGGCTTAACCTGAGAGGAGCTAATGTGAATGCAGATAATCAAGATCTAAGATAGGAGTCTATAAACAGATGAATGTTTAGACCCACTTTTATTCTTAAATAACGGTGTCTATGCATGGAATTACCCCAGCAGAACCACTTCTGTGCTTCTTAGCAGTGGAATTGGGATTTAACTTTGCCATTTCAGCAATGAAGACAAACTGAGTAATAGGGAGTTTTTTGCTGTCCCCAAGAGAGACAGCAGTAGGCATCTAGTCCTTACATTAGACGTTAAAGGAAGCAATGGCAGCTCTGGATGGTTAAGTTGTGGAGCTGTGTGGACTTAGTGTTTGAGGGCTTATATTTGGGGACAGTAGTCTGTGGAACACTGAGATGTCAGCATGTTCTGATCTGGGAGCTGGGTTCACATTCTCTGTCTCTCTTTTCCTCAACTAGCTCTCTGGGCCTTAATTATTCTCTTCTTGGGAGCATGGAGGAAAAGGAATTGCCATCTGTTACAAAATTGCAATGTTTACTGCCTCTTCATCTTCCTTCTAACAAAGCCTATGACAGTGTGGACAAAATTGGTAGAGGGGCAGAACAGAAAGAAGGAAATCTGTCAGCGTCTCTGTTCTGCTGTCTGCTTCTCTTCCAATTAAAAGCAAGTGTTATTTAGAAAACTTAATGAAATTGCACCCATCAGCCTAATGTGCCATGCTGAAGATGTAATAAATTTTATCTTTCAAGATAAGTATTTCTCCTCATCTGTTCCAAAAAATACAAATTAAGATGTTACTGATCACGGAAATGGTAACCTTAAAGACACATTGCCTTAAAACCTCAACTTCTGGATTACAAAATTTAACTTAGTAGAAAAGAAACCATGCAGAATATAATTTAAAGAGTACAAACTTTGTGTATCACTAAAACAGTTTGGGTCTTAAAAATCCTTGGAACAGTCTTGTTCTAATTTGCTTACATCAATATCTTGTGGCTCATACTCATACTGAAGTCTTTAACTTTGCATGTTGGACATACACCGCAACCTAAGTATGAACCAAGTAAACCATTGTTGAAATCCAAATTGAGAAGTACTAAGGAAGAGAAATTAAACTTTTCTTCCTCTGTATTGAATATGATGGTGACAAGGAGGACAGTAGTGGTATTCACTTGCTGGTTTATTGTCGATTTAAAAAAAAAAAAAAATAAAATTTCCTTTTCTACAGCTCCATTGTCAGCTAGCAGCATGTGGTGGCATCATTGACGATAATCTTGAATTTGCTTGTCATTTCAGAATACCTGACAGTGTTTTCCCAGATGATTGCATTCCACGATCCAGAGCTGAGTAACCACCTTAATGAAATTGGGTTTATTCCAGATGTAAGTGCTAAGGGTTCTTATATAAATATTGTTCAAAGGAAGTAAAAAATGGAAAATGGGGGCAACTAGGATGAGATGCCTTTCCAGACTGTTTCAGTAGCAGTTTGACATAAGTGAAACTTTCATATTAATGGACCTTTCTGAGTATGCTGATAAAATGGTAAAGTTTTGATTATTGTTTTACATACCTCAGTCCTTCCCGTTCTGTTGGCAGGGTAAATACAATAAATATGCTACTAGTCAGATGTTATAACTTACTGATTCAACTTAAAAGATGTATATAATTTTATTTTTAAAGTGTGGATTAATATACGAAAATAATGTGGCCATAATTGACTAATAGCAAAATTTCTGCAAAGTAATTAGATGCCATTGGTTAACACAAAAGACACATCAATTTGCAAGTAATACAAAAAATATGTGCAAGTGATGGTTAACCTGTAGATATGTCAGACCTTGGAAAATGCTTAGCAGTCATTTGTTGGAGTCTATCAGAAACACTGGACAAGTGCATAACTTGTGCTAAGTTTTATACTTTCATTGGAAGAAGTCTGTAAGATGGAGGAAAATGAAAACTGAGAACAGCCAAAATGGAGTAGAGAGGGAGGGCTATGTTGGAAAAGGCAAAACAATGCCTTCTTCACAGACTCACTTTTACCTATCACTGTAAATAGTGAAGCTTTCCTTCTTTGTTTAGAGAGATGTGTATAGTCCAGAAAGCCATGATAATACTCTATAAAAAATGTTTGTCTGCCTACTATAGCATTATCAAAGATTATGGCAGATGTTTCTGAAAAGTATATTTGGGCAAGGCAATAGAGCGAATGTTGTTAATTGATGCTGTCTATATCTGGGTATATTTGACACTTAGAAATTTGGTAATTGCAAGTTGGTCATAACAACAGATGATGACTGAGTAGTCAGAATGGATGAAGGAAACTGAAGTCAGGAGATGTTGATGTAGAAATATAGATTTCATAAATAAGAAATTTATATGCATTTCTTATGTAGGCAATATAAAGCTCATTTATCAGGAAAGCCTTATGCTTATTAGGAAATGCTTTAAGTTGAAGCAGCAAGGCCAAGCCTCTTAAAGTCATTTGTTGTACACAATTCCTGGGTGATTTGGTGTGTCTTGGGCACTGGCAGATACTCATCACTTTTTACAAAGATTGTAATGGAAACGCAAATATATGCTTTCATTTTAGAGGTGTTTTTAATGTAATCATTTGTTTATGAATGATACAAATTTAAAAGATACAGTGGCATTAAATTGAGCGGAAGAGAAAGCCAGTGTATTGCATTATAAACAGAGATGTTTGAGAAGGCCACATGTATTGCTGATGACCCACATCTGAAGAGGGCAGGTGGGAGGAAGATGAAGGGAAGGTGCAGAGAAGGGAGAACATTCAATCCGTAGAAAGCCTAAATATGATGATTAGGTAATACAGTAAATAATTACAAAACAGAGGTATTTAAAAAAAAGGCAAAAAACAAAAACAAAAACCACCTTGCATCAAATACAAATGCTAGTTCTAAAGTTAACACTAACCCCTGAAGAAAGGTTGTCCTTTCTAAATCATCTGTCTTGTTGGGTTTTTTAATACATATATGTGTGTGTGTGTGTGTGTGTGTATATATATATAAAAATAAAAGTTGTTCTGCCTTTTATATTTGCGCGAGGGGTGAGTTTTGTACCTGTACCAAGACAGCACAGGATCCATCAAGGTGAAGGATATGCCCTGTAGTAATGAGATCTGAACCAGAGTTTTGTGCTTGAGTACTAATCCTATCAAAACAAACCCTGATTAATCTTTCATCATTGAAGCACAGGCTCCACTGAAGGAAAGATTGTGTTTCCTGGCACCCTTCCCATTTGCTTTGGGTCACGTAGCTCTCAGAGTATTGAACACTAGTGAAGCTTGAATAGTTCTAAATATTGTTAGCTGATGTGGTGCCTGGATTTAGTATGTTGCTGTGGCTATGTGATTTACATGTAAGTAGAGGGATATATACGGTGATTCTTACAGTTCTTCTTTGCTCACTTTCCCAAAGTCCCCACCCTATATAATGCTTTATAACACATTCTGTATCTTACTGAATAATTCTGACACCAACAGCAGACCATTTTGAACTGAAGAAAAACAAGGAAGTGTGCTACATTACTAAAAGGGTAACTGTAGCCATAAATTATTCTAAAGAGCTTTCAGCTGCAAATTATGGAAGCTAGACATAGTTGTCAGCTGGCCATTAACACAGATGACAAAATCTGGCTGCAGTTACTTAATATCATCGTGCTGGAACTGCTGTCATAGGTAGATACCTTAGCTTGGTTTTGGTGATATGCATGAGGGAGTCAGTGATAGGGCTTCATCTAACTGAGAATTAAAAATCCTGTGATTGAAGTACTCTATCTCTGTTCTGTTACACAGTTACCTAGTGGTGAATGTGGGGGAGAGGTTTCTTGCTGGTATTTTTATCTTGTGAGGGAAGTAATAATTTTTCAAATTTTATTTGTGTAGGTGCATATAGGTAGGTAGAATCTAATATTCCGTCTTTTCCGTTATCTATCTATGAATATTTTTTTTTTATAATGGTGAAGACATAACAGTTTACCCGTTTAAAATAGCACACTGCATTGGATGACAGGTGGTCAGGTGAGGATTATTCTATAAAAGATTGCAAGAATAATGTTTACTCCTAGTGTGTTTGTTATCTTTAAACCTGTAGGTATTTAACCTTGATCTCAGCTCTGTAATTTTATGATGCATGGAGGATGAAATTTCTTAGAGATTTTTGAATTTTCTGAGAGGTTTCTGGTAAACTTAAGTATTATACATGCATAATGAACAAGAACTTATGAAGAATCTTGGCATTTTGGATGTTTTGAAAACTCAAACCTTCAATTTTAAATGTTTCGTTTTCATTATCCTGCCACCAGGTGCATAGCTTCACTGTAGCTGCATTATGATGTTCTTAAGGTGCACCTGGGTCATACAGGACAGCTACTTTATTCTTACAGATTTTTCACAGAGCAAGAAACTTGTGTATGCTTTATAATACTCCCTACTATCCTCACCAACAAACATTAACACTCATTTTCACCTTGCTATCCCTTCTAAAATACCATTAGAATCAAAATCCCATGAGCCTAAATATCTTTAAAACTATTGTCTTTACAACTGACATCTCAATTTTCTGTACAGACAACTGTGTAAAGCTCTTATCTTCTGGAGGAACAGTCAAATAATGAAACAATCCAGACGGTAATAATGGGCAATAATAAAATCCTTGTGGAAAAGGCTTTCTTCAAGATTTGAGACAATGTCTCCTCTAAGGGCTTTGAATGTCTAATGGGAGATGCACTCTTCTCAAAATATGCCCATCTAACCATGGGCAAATGAACATCTTCACCCTGTTGAAAGACAATGAACTGCATCTCCAAGCTCAGGTACTGAGCAGAATTTGTCACAGCAGAGCATTATTGGAGAGGAAGCTTCAGCTAGGGATAATGGAAAGACAGAGAATGGAATGAATTCTAAGGACAAGAGATTTAAATTTTAACTTTAAAAAAAAAAAAGTGGTTTTATTCAGATTGAACAGGAACTGACATTAGGGGACTGCTGTCTTCTTCATATAAGAAATGTCCAAGTCCTTACTTAAAAGCATCAAAGAGCTTGTATTTTACTAGCAAAGCAAAATGATAATTGGGGCATTGCTGATCTCAAACTCACTCTAAAAAGTGAAGTATTGGTTTTACAGACTCTTATTTTGATGTGACTTATTCCCAGGCTGTTCCAGCAGTTCAAATGCTACTTTGATTAAACATTAGGCATACTTTCCAGATACAGAATTAAGTGTGAATAAAAATCAACCCTATTATGTTTCAGGGTTCAGTAGTAAAGGGTTGAAAACCTCTGAAAACCAGCCTATTAGTACAGAAGCATGAGGCAATGTTGTTCCAGCTGATGATTGCTAGAGGGCAGTATTTACTAATAATATGTTAAAAGTGTGGTTCTTTAACTACAAGAATTTGCTAGCCTACTTATTGGACGACTTCAAGTCAGTGCAGTTCTTCTTTTTGTCTGTGTTTTTTAATTTGACTTGCATGGCGGAATAATAACACCAGTGTTGTGGCATTTGTTTGTGTGCTTATTAATAGTAATCATAACCTCTTCAGGTTTACCAAAACCTCCTTGTCTTAGAACTTTATATTTATGAAAAATCGGAGGGAAAAATCCCTTCAATAAAAACTTGCCTGAAACCTTCTACTTGAATAGTTTGACCTCCTTTTCATGTCGTTATTGATAGGTTTGGTGAGGATGGTTTAGAGCAGTGCTTTGCCTTGCTTTTACCTTTTAATAATCCATTTAATGTTTCAAATTTTGTTTGAAATTCTTATATATTTCTGTGTAGATGCCTACAAGATAGAGGTGTTCGTGTGTGAAATTAGGGGAAAGTGTGGATCTGCCTTAGTAAAACATCTTAATCAAATATATGAGGAGGAGGAAATAATTGCTTTTAAATACCAAGGAAGTAACATAATTTAAATGACATCTGCATAATATGTACCTCCAAGCAAAGAGGAGCCTCAGGCTATTAGGAATGCTTGTTTTCCTACTGCACGAAAAGCAAGATATTGCATACAAGCAGCAAGTAAACAGGTATTAGCTGATCACAACCACTGTAGGGGATATTTCAGGGAGCAGGGTATGTTGTTATTCAGTAGAGAACCATCTGTTGAAGACATGACAAAAATACACTCGGAGAAATAGTATGAATGTATTATAAGACAGAAATGGTGATAGAAATGGATTTATTTTGGGTTTTGAACCCTTAAAATCAATCGATGGATTGGAGGCCAAGCTTTATAAAAGTCTCCTGAATATTGAAATTGTTGGACACTCTGGTCATCACAGCTTTTTTAATTTTCTGCATAGTATGTTTCAGATACTGTCAGATGCTCAGATGAAGATGTAGGAATAAAATTTAGAGAGCTGTGCTAAAGAGCTTTTCAGCAAATGTGTGCATCGTTTAATCAGTGCCATAACCCTGTTACAAATTTATGGAATAAGTAGTAATTTATTAACATAATATTGATTATGCTTTCTGCTTCTCATTTGTTTACTTCCAGAGAAAGCTTAATAAGAGGACCAATTTGCACTTTTTATGAGCTAAAAAGTAATATATTAAGCTTTATGTCTAACTGTAAATCTTCAGAAGTGGAAAACAGCACATGAGCTATGTAACTGAGTAAAACTTAACAATGGTCATCTTGCTCTTGCATTCCTAATTTGTGGGGACTTTCTGTGCAGTCTGATGTCTCAAGAACACAGATTCTGTTGCCTTCAACACGATAAATACTTTGGTGAAAATTAAGAAACTCTTAAGGTGTCATAAATGCTTAGCTCTTCTTATGTGTATGATGTCATGAGTATGAAAGTTTTCAGAAATTAAAGGTTTTCTGTAGCCATTGGAGCAGCACAAGTTCTTAGACAATCTTGTAGTAGTATTAGTGCTGAAGCAGCCTCAAATTCTTCAGATGACACCTGCCTTTAAAGGTCACAGTAGAACTCCATACATGCTTAAGATATTAGTAACTGAAACTATATGCTTTTGAGAATGAAACCGTTCCTATTTCCTTTCACTGACAAGTGTAAATTTTAATAAATACCAAAACAGGAAAAAAAGGTAAATATGGTTAATTTTTCTGTTGGAAAATGTGATTTTCACTTTTAATTATTTATATAGAACCAGGTTTTTTTTCCATAGTGAAAAAGATATATTGAATTGAGTTCTTTTATGTTACTCAGGCATCCTTTGCTAATTTTCCCTTAATGGTATATGTATGTTAGGTGAGAACTGTGACGGGTTTAATAGAGCAGGTTTTTGAGTTCTTTAGGACTTTGGCGATTATTTTTTGTAAACATAAGACTACTCAGGGTGGTGGTTGCTTTTGTTGTTGTTTTCAATACAGTATCACAAGCTAGTAATTTGAAGGAGATGAGAATGGGAGCCTGGGGGAAGAAAAAGCTTTTCTGGGGGGTTGAAAGTTGTGTTTTAGTGGTTCTGCCACTGCAGTTATTTCCCATTTTAAATACATTCATGCTGAGCTAGGTAATTTTTAATGTAGTAGACAATAGTCACAAACAGCTTACTCTCTTAATGTAACGTTTTTTTTGTCCTCTTCCTTCCACCACCACCTCTTGCAGCTTTATGCTATTCCTTGGTTTCTTACAATGTTTACACGTGAGTATGCACTCTTTTTCCCTGATTAAATGGTCTTGTATTTTGTACAGCAAAATTTTTCTCACTTTTTCAGCTAAAGCCTTCTTAATTGGTGTGATGTGTCTATCATTTAGTAGGTTGCTTGTAATTTGGAAGGGTGTGTTGTGATTTGAGTCTGAACAGTGCCTGTCATGATTTCTGCCCTGACTTGACAAAAATTAACGTTTTCTTATTTTTTTTTTAAAAGTATAATCTTAAATTTGAGCTGGATTATTTTATGCATGCAGTATTTAGGTAATGTGCAAAGGAAGCTGTTATCAACTAGAAGAAGATATAATAGTTAAAAAACAAAAACAAACCTCACCACCTTCCCCTGCCCTCACACAGATAGTGTAAGAAGGACAGTAACTTTGTTTCTGAAGGCCAACAAAACAGCTTTTTTTTAATCACACTTTGACACATTCTTGTTCTGCTAGCACTGTTTACTATGACATTTGTTCATGTATGTGAGGAACAAAAAGAGCTTTATAATTTGTTGAACTTTTAATGAAAGAGGACAAAGTTAATAAGCCAGTCTAGAAAGCAATTTAAAAAATCTTTTCTCAAAGATCTGTGTGATTTTTTTTCATTTCATGTAAATATGGGCAGATTTTGAATTAAAAAAAAAAAAGCAGCAGGATGAAAAGAACTGATGGATATTTCTCTGATGAAATATCAAAGAATTTAATGTGAGATTCTTGATTGCAGTTTCTAAAGATCTTGAGTGTAAAGCACTGCTTCTTGCAGTTGTCCGTTCTTCTAACACTTCCATGAGAATCACGACATTTGGAAAACCAAGGAGATGGTTTCCTTGGCAATGAATTGCAATAAAATGTTAGAATAATTTAGTTGAAGGATAGCTTATTTTAGGAGAGCCGCCTTCAGCTTTATATGTAAAATCATAGAATGGTTCGAGTTGGAAGGGACCTTAAAGATTATCTAGTTCCAACCCCCCTGCCATGGGCAGGGACACCTGCCACTAGACCAGGCTGCTCAAAGCCTCATCCACCCTGGCCTTGAACACTTCCAGGGATGGGGCATTTTATGTTGTTATTTTTAACGGGCTTTTCTCCTTGTCTTTCCTTTATTTCTAATTTTTGCTCTATTCTGCTCATTTTCTTGTCTAATTAAGTAGTTGAGCTGATTGATTAACTCATTACTATCTTTGCACTATTGGAAAAACTGATATACATGTCCTAATGCATTTTTGCACTGTACCAAGAGAAAAATAATTGCCTCATTTTGTGTGTGTTTGAAATCTGAAAACCTGCACACTTCTAAGTATTTAATGATGAAATAAGACACTAATTTCCAGAATAGTCAAACTATATATGAAGACAAACCTGTTTCTAAGCAGGTTGAGTCCTTTTTGCTCCCAAGTAAAAAAGAAATAGCCCTAAGACAGGGAAGGAAAAAAGTATGTAGGGAAGTCCTTAAGAGTGTTTGTTTGTGTGCATATGTTTTTATCAACTTGTATGCTTATAGTGTTTTGGTTTTTTTATTGTCCTTGTTCATCATGCAGATGTCTTCCCTTTGCACAAAATTTTTCACTTGTGGGATACATTATTGCTTGGAAATTCCTCCTTCCCATTCTGTATTGGAGTTGCAATACTTCAACAACTGAGGGACCGTCTTCTGGCTAATGGATTCAATGAATGCATTCTCCTTTTTTCAGACTTGCCAGGTACAGAAAAAAAAACTATTTCTTCCCTCTTTCTCTGTCTCCCTCAGTGTGTTGCTGAAGTAAGTATGTGTTTGCATGGGAATATATACTACATGTGTATTGAAGTTATGGTAGATTTAGGCAAGCTCACTGTCAGGATGCGTAGGTCTTAACTACATCTTGATGAAGTTAGGAGAAGTCTTTTTGCTGTCATCAGCAAGAATTGGGTGAGCTTGTTATTATTTCCAGTTGAAGGTTGGAGTACTTTCTTGTGAAATTTATAACAACTTTAAATAATTCATAAGTGACTATGTGTAGACATGCCACGTATAGAAACAATCCAGTTCATAGGGATTTCTTAGTGGGAAAAAAAAAACTTAGTGCTGTTCTGAACAGTGCTTTTCCACTTTGATGCTGGTACTAGCCTGTTTTCCTTTCAAAAATAATTAAACTTTTGCTGTGGAAGCAATTACTATAAAAGAGTTATGGAAAGTAGCATAGAAGCCACGAGAATTGCTCTGTGTTAAATCAGGTTCCATTTGAAATGTGAAGCTTTCAAAAGAACCCTCAAAATCAGATCAAATGCTGCATGATCATTGTGCAAGTTCGTTCTTCTTGTTCAGTAGGAGGCCGTTGACCTATCCATACAAGCAAGTGTTGCATCTTTAAAAACAAACAAAACAAAACAAAAAATTGCAGTCAACCATGAAGTTTGAGTCTTACTTCTAAGCAAGTTTCTGGTGAGACAGTAGAATGCATTTCAACTGAAAGATGTCTTTCTATTTGTGATGGACTAGTATTTATGTAACACATGAATTGGAAGGCTACTGCACCTAGAACATGCTTATGTTCTTGTATTAATTCCCTCTCTCCAACACAGGGTCTTACTAACATAATATAGGTCTTGGTTAAGAGGTGACACTGTTTTAATTGTGGGGCCTTTCTTAAGATAACTTTAACTTTTGGCTAATTCCTGGGCTAAACATAGATTTAGTGGGCTCTGCTTGAACACCATGTTTAATAATTGAATAATACAATTCAATAATTCATAATTCATTTAAACAGAAGTCATTCTTTTTCAAAAGAACTGGATGAGAGAATCAAGTTTGGAAGAGCATTTAAGCTTAAAAGCTCTTGTTAAGTGTGACTGTCTCCACAACTGCAGTTACAGAGGTTAGCAGTAGTTTAGGATATCGCAGCAAGCATTCTGAGGCTAAGTTCAGAGTTGCATAAATCAGTCTCTCAGAAGTTCATTGTGTTCTCACAGATGAAGCTCTGTAACTTCTCTAATTATTATTGTCACAAATTCTGTCGCTTACTATATACCCTTGAACATGCATCAGGATTTCAAAATTTTGCTTTCCTGCTTTAGTTTGATATTTTTGAGCCTGGCCCTGGGGAGAGTGAAAAAAGGTGGCTTTGAGGATTACATCACCAGAAAAGCACAGAGCCCCAAGGTTTGTGGGGCGATGAAAGCGCTTCCCAGAGACAGTGAGAACGAGCAACAATTTTCCTTCCTGGCACCTTCGGTGTGGGAGCAATCTCCAGATGTTTGATATTTTTGAGCCTGGCCCTGGGGAAAGCGAAAAAGGGTGGTTTTGAGGATGAAGTTGCCAGGAAAGTGCAGAGCCCCAGGGTTTGTGGAGCGATGAAACCGCTTCCCAGAGACAGTGAGAACAAGCAACAGCTTTCCTTCTGGCACTTTCAGTGTGGGAGCAATTGCTGGACGTTTGCAATTTTTGAGCCTGGCCCTGGGGAGAGTGAAAAAAGTTTTCATTTTAGTATGTACTATGCAATTGCTACTGTATTTTTCAATTTATAAGAAATTTAATTAGGCCATTCTTTATGGTGTGTGTTTTTTTCATTTTCAGTCTATATACTTATTCATTTCAAATGTCCTTATTAAATTTAACTGGATATCTTTAGATGGTCTAAAAGGTGAGCGCTAAACTAAAAGATTATCTTGCTCCCCCTTCCTTCCTCCCCCGTCTATTAGCTGTATGTCTTAGTTAAGTTAAATATTAATGAATCTATATTTATTTCCTTGACTAAGGTCATTTCTCCCTATTTTTTTTTTCCTTGAGTGGTTCTAAATTATATATTCCAATTTACCTTGAACCAGCTGATTTACTGACAGTTGAAGTACTTTATGCTGAGGTCATGTGTAAGAACATATTAGTTCTCAATACATATCTGTTTACAGATTTTAGTGATTTAATTTTATTATATAGGGTTATAATGTGCATGCTTTCTGCTGATTATAGTTTATGACAACTTTGATACTATCGTCGGAAATGTTTTGGTAGAATGGTGTTTCTGAAAAGACTTGTTTTTTTAATGTTGGTGATATCTGCAATATTTTGGATGTCAACAGTGGCACAATTTGAATATTGTGAGATTAATCCAAAGCATATCATAAATTGACTACTAAGGGAAAAAAGAATGAGAATGGAAGGCAATCTTAGTGTGACTTAAATGTTATTGGTCTAGCTGAGACTTCTGTAATTGGTAATTTCTTTGAACATATAATTATTACAGTCTTGTGTCTTCTTTCTGATCTGAATCTTATTTCTGAATTAAGATGTATTGACTGCTTATGGTTTTTTGTCACCTCTGTCTTCCAAACAAGACTTCTGTTATTTTGGTTAAATTGTGCCATGCCTGAGAATTTTCTGAAAGTAATTTACAAATAACCTTCACCTGAAACTGGGTCACCCTGAGGAAGAGATTATGTTGTTCAAAATATCTGTAATAACTTCAATCTAAAATCAATTGTTGCTCAACAGCCTGAAACTCCTGTGGTTTTTAAGCTTTCTATGCACTGAAATGGCTTATCTCAGGTTGCCAGTGAAAGTAACTTTCCACAGTGACAAAGCTATTTTACTGCAATCTGGCAACTTTGTGGAACACTTTCTTAAGATTTGGTTTTACAGCAGCTATTTCTAAAAATGTATATTTAAAATTAAAAAAAAAAAAGACAAAACAACACTGTTTTATTTCCTGCTCACTGCATATAACAGTTTCAATTACTGTTTAAAAAAGTTAATGATGTGAAGAAAAAGAAGGCACAGTGCCATTACTGATTACTTTGGCCATATTTTATCTATAAACCCAATACAATTGGGCATTACTTGCGTTTTTCGGGAGCTCTATTGGAAATTTTAACTTGTTTTTATATAGTTTTAACAATGATTATTGTAGCTTGACTTGATTACTAAGTTCATTACCCGCTCTACAAATAGTATGAGGTCACCAGCACCTTTTGTTAGGGAACAGACCCAGGGAGGAAGCATCCAGGTATGTACAGCTCTTGCAAACAGTTGAAGGATCCCGTAAACCAATTCACTCCCACCTGGAATGGGCGCAATATAGGGCCTGGCAAACAGCTCTTCCTCCAGAGGTCCATGCCAATATCATCACTGACATACAGAGATTAATTAATCCCCTTGAGAAGAGATAGGACAACTACCAAAAGATGGGGATAGATGCTATTACAGAACAGGTAAACACCAATCCTAGACATGAGATAGAACATACTTTCAAATAAGCCTTGTAGCTTAGTTCACACAATAACCTCATCTTCTGTAATTTTGGAGTGAGAGAGAAGGGTTCGTTCTTTTAATGCTGCGCACCTTAGGACGGTGTCTGTTTGCTGACTCCAGGTTAGTCAGTGCTTCCAAAGAAAGAATGTCAGCCTCGGATAGGAAGTCCAGAAAGACTGGCTGTGGAAAAGCAACAAGGACCTACAGTAAAAACGTTTAAGTGGAAAATGTAGAAGATTCTACTTTGTGAGACATAGACACGTAGCTTCAAGATGCAACGTGTAGTCAAAGATGTAGCTATCACTAAACCACAAAAATGATTCTCCAAGGAACAGTGTTTCTCTAATTTGGGAGAAATAATTATATCTGTTAGCGTTATACTGATGTACCAAAATGCAAAATCCCATGATGGTGAAAGCCATGTAAGTGCTTAGAAGGATTATATCCAGCTCAGAAATGGACTAAAGATTTAAAAATAGTGGAAATTCTACACTAAGATTGCATGGTGCAATTTTGAATGATGTGTTTCTGCTGACAGCAGCAGAATTAGATGCATATCAGAGAACTCTACTTTAGATATGTATCTGACCCTAGGTAGCTACTATTTTACTTTCTGTTGTTTTTCTGCCTGAAAATCCTTTGTCTGCCCACATCTGTGATTCATACACTTTCATTGTGCCAGAATTTCTGGTGGTTCAGCATTTAGTTAATTAAGATTTGGTAGGAGGAAGAAATGGCAGTTGGCCACCAAGCCCATACTGAGTTTGTGGGTGTTTTGCTGCCTGTTCACATTTGTTTCACCACTTTTTGAATAAAACTCTAAACTCTGAGATCAAAACACTGATCAAAACTTCAAACACTCTCAGTTTGAAGAGACTGAGAGAGAGACAGTGGGGTCTTCTGTGTGCAAGTGAGCAGTGGCAAAACAAAGGTAATATACAGTCTTGATTAGGGTTTGACTTTTTATCATACAGTTTTGAAAATGTCCTATTGCTTAGATTAAGGCTCTGAGAAATAGATGTCATAGTAGCCCTTTCAAAAGGCAACTTTTTTTTGTAACTTCAGCTAAGAAATTTTGACACATAGCTTTGTTATAGCTTGCCCAAATTCAAAACTGTTGTCCCCCATGTAAAATGAGACTGCAAGGTGATTTATCTGGGGTTAGTGAAGCTGGGCTGCTTTTTCGAATTGCAGCATATCTGAAGAAAAACAGTAATTTGGTCACTATGTCACATGATGTGCATGATAATGGTGCTGTAACGTAAAAAATTGGATCAGACATAGCAGAAGACATCAGAAGTGAAAAAGGAAATCACATTTCTAGTTTTCTTGAAAGATGTAGATCAGGCTGATATTTATGGAAACATCTTTTTCTGAACGTATTCCTTGCTTTTACTATGTTAGGTGGCTTTTTTAGATGCAAGTGGCAGATGTATTTTATAATGCAATTCCTGAAGATCTATTGTTGCTAAATAACGCCATTTATGAAGCAAAAACTGTGCATAGCTGCTAGTAAGTGGTTTTTTGCTTGTTTTGCGACTTTTTTTTCTTTCTCTCTCTCTTTTTTTTTTTTCTTTTTTCAATGGCTTACAGCCAGCTGTGGGTTGGGAGCTGGCTTTGGTACAGAAGCAGAGCAATTTGTTGTACACACCTGCTCACCAGGGCTGTTCAGTAGTGTCAAATTCTGCAAGATTGATGTCATTTTACCTGAAGCTGTGAATTCTCTAATTATTCACGTTTTCCACTTGTAGTGACATGAACAAGATGCAGTCCTATTTATAGATTCTGCCTACTTGAGACTAAAGAGAAATGCTGTGGTGGGTGACACACTAAGGAAAAAAATACCAAAATCCTTTTTTTTTTTTTATTTATATTAGTGTTCTTCCTAGTCTGTAGTTGTCACTGGCAGAAGGAAGACAAATATACATTCTTTAGCAGAGGACTGTCTGTCTCAAGAGATGGCCTTCATAAAAAGGGTGAAAAGTGAGTTCATCAGTAGAACTTTCCTAGTGCGTGTCTTAAAATCAGTCTGATGCGCAGCTTATGCCTCCTGTTTCTGGATGGGACCTGTATGTACTCTTCACAACAAAAGGGGACTTAAGACAATAGAATAATCCACCTGTCAGTCAGGTAGGATTTTTGTACACCTTTACCCGGGAATAAAATCAAAGTACAGGAAGGTAGACTGTCAAACATACTAGCGTTTGTAGGCATGGAAAGGCAAAATTCAGGCCACTCTTACCTGAGCTTTGCTTCTAGATGTAGTGAATTATTTTTCCCTTTACAAAGGTGTCTCAGAAAAAAAATTTTTTTTTTTTTTTTGCTTTCATTAAATTTATGAGCATAACAACTGATTCAGGATTAGACTAGTGCTTAGAAAGCAAGAGTGTGCACTAGATTTTTTGGTTTTTTCTCCTTCTACAATTGCAGAAAATGTTGCCATCAGAGCAGGGTGCCTAATATGATATCTGTCTACATCTTTGTTATGCTGAATATGTGTGTTTGCCTATAGAGGTATAAATGATCTTTCCAATAATCTTTAGTTCTCTGCTTGTTAATTGAGGAAGATGTTAAAATGAGCTTCACAAATACTGCGGTGTTAAAATTCCTTGATTAAAATTAACATTATCAGCACATCTCTAATCATCTGTATGATTGTAGATATATTTTGGGGGGGGTATGTTGTTGAGAGATACACATAACTACTTATATATGGAATTGGAATGGCAGAGTAGACTGAGGTAGAAAAATCTTTCTGCCAAAATAAGGACTGAGAAACAAGGTCTGTTTAAGTGAATTCTCAGTGGTCTCATACTTTGGGGTAGCTGCCAGTTCTCTTTGGTTTACTTTTCCATATTCAAAGAACTTAAACTCTTGCCTTTATAAATCTACATGAGACATTTGATTCTGTCTATACAAACTTCTTTGTTCTTAATGTACTAAGAGCTGGAGTATAGTAGAAATCAATAGAAAGACCAAAACTAAACAGGGAGAACTAGAGCAGGATTTGTATCTAAAGCTAAGGCTTTGCTGATTTTGCAAGCTCAGAATAAATTTCAGGACTGGATTGTTAGCATTGAAGGGCAAAACTTGTTCAGGAAGGACAGGTATCCCAACTTGGAAAAGCTCGCATTCTATGTGAAGAATGTTGTCTGTATTCTGAAAATGGGGATAAATGGGCTAAGTACCCATCAGGGGTGTGTCAGGTGAAACCTCTGTCACTGCAAAAATTTAAAAAGTCTAGACAAGCACCTGTAGGGGACAGGCTAGTCACGTATCATTTGGCTTCAGAACAAGGCAAGGAGCTAGACAATCTCTTGTTGTTTCTTCAATCCTTATGCTTAAAATAATAAAAAAAAAAAAAAAAAATCAACCCCACCAACAACTTTTTTCTTTTTTTTCTCACCAGCATGGTTCTAAGGAAACAAATTCAGCAATCATGTAAGCTGATAGACTATAAACCATAAACCTGTCTGCTGGGAATGTAACCCTGAAATGACACAAATTTAAAAATATCTTAAAGATGGTCATTTTAGGGTTGTGTTGGTTTGTTGGTTTGGGGTTTTTTTTTGTTGTAAAAATACAATTATTAGGAATGTGCTTCTTGCATACTTTCATGTGTAAATTCAAATGGAGTCTGTTAGAAAGCTTTTTCACAGATTAGGGGAACTTTTTTCCTTGACTTCTGAGTAGATTAATTATGCAGCAAGCTTTAAATCATTTAGAAATGTATATTGGCAAGGTTGGTATGACATTAAATACTTAAAGCTACTAGTTTTGCACTGTGTAACATTAACGTAGACTTGATTAATGGTGAACACTGAAAGTTCATCTCAGTAAGTTATCTACTGTAGTGCCAAATGACGAGCATTTTTTTAGAAATGAGAGCAGTTTTTAAGCATAGGTACATAAGCAATTCCTGGTTACAGTTGCTGTATTTGTGGGAAATTAATAACATTTTAGACTTGAATATGTTTCTTGCTCTTTGCTAGCTTGTGGGTGTTACATGGTTCAGAATATACTTTAGGCAGATCTAGATATCTTATCTATATTAATCTTTACCCAAAGTTTTCCCATTACTGGTCAAGGAACCAAAAGGTGAAGTTAGAGCCTTTGATCCTCTTCTCACGTACTCCTTTTCAATATTACTTGAATTTTTGTCTTATTTCAAAGGCAGGAATTCTAAGTTACTTCATATTATTTCATTAAAAATATCCTGAAGGCTAACAAGAGGAGGCCTATGTTAATACAAAGGTCTTCTACTTATGGCTCTTTAGAGATTAATGAGTTTTGTAAGCATTTGGTCTGTTTGGAGTTTCTGATTGTAGAGATCTTATACAATTTTATAGGTGTTATGTCTGTGAAACAGCTGAAGTGGCTCGTATCTACCACCCAGCTACAAACTTAGCATGATCTTTACTAATACATACTGAGCTTCAGTATTTGTATATTACTTTAGTCAAGCACAGATTTAGGATAAAGGAGGTAAGTTTCCCTAGAAGTTGAGATTGGTAAATGTCTGTTTAGTAAGTTTTTAAAAGATTTTAACAAACCATACAACATAGAAAAGCCAAAAAACTTTTTTCATTCAAAAATTGAAATGTTGTTGGATGTTGCGTTGGTGGCACAAGTTCCTCAGCTCCACATATTTTTAACAAGTTTCTCCCCTAAGCTGAGTTTTGTAAACTTGTCCTCTTAGGCATCTTCTGTAAGTGATTATCATCAGCTATGAAATAATGTTCATTCTTCTGCTGATCTGCTCTATTTCCCCTTATTCTTGTATATCTCTCGGGTTTTGCATAGTAGCCGCCGTCTGACTATTTCCATTATACAGTGTGAATTCCTGTCTTTGGCCAGCATCCTATTTTGGTGTGAGGGCTGGTCCAGATGTCTTCAACATTTTCTTAGTTTGTAGAAATATCAGCTGTTAAACAGCCCTGACTCACCTCATAAAACTGTTTTAAACACACTTTCCTGTCAGAGCTTAACCAACATTACAGTCTTTGTGTAACCTATTTGGGTTTTCTTTCTCAGTAAGACAGAGCATGCGGCATTTGGTGGTTCACTTACAGTAAACCTTTACTCTTCGTACAGTCATTCATTATTCTGTCTCTTCTCTGCTCATCTTTATCAGTGCAGGACGACATCACGTTTCCATGCTGGAAGGCATTCTTTATGAAACCTTTACACTAAACTGCCGAGTCAGCAATTTGTACAGTGATAAGTAAGATGTTTGTCCTTTATGCAGTCTAATGTCTCAGGGAATAACTCACAGTGTTTACTGCTGTTTCTCTCTATTGCTTATTAGTTTGGTAAGTGTTGCGTGAACTGGTCCACATGACTGCATAACTGCAGGTACTACAATAGGTGTACTTTCCATGACTCTCCTCTCAGCTTCTCTTGTTTATACACAGGCTGCAAACATACCTGCTCTTGGTCTCAGCAGAAGTGTCAGTATCTCACATAGATATGTCGCTTCTACTTGAACTATTATCTTCATAACACTCTCCATTTTGTAACTATCTTGATACATTCCTAATTTTCAGTTCCTGACAATCTCCTTTATGGATGAAGACAAGACATGTCTTTGGACATCATTTCATTACATAAGCCCAAAAATCTTTCTCTTCCCAGTGTTTCTGAACCCTGATGCAGATGGTTGATGTGCTTTCACCAAGCAAGTGCCGGGAGTATTTAATTTTTTATACACTAACCGCTGCTTGTGAGCATTCAGGCTCAAGAATAGTTTAAATTGTTGTCTTTCCTTTCCAACAGCAAGGTAACTGTCACATGTACGCTAAAAATGGCAGTGTCATCCAGAGATAGCAAACAATATTGACTGTGGAGAACTGTCTAGAGAATTTTTTATTCCAAGATACTGAAAGAATTGTGGAGTAATGTGCTGTCAGACAAGGTAGCTTGTCAATGCGGCATTGAAATTATTGATCCTTATTACAGTCGTGCACCATGCAATCTGTCTGAAAACGTAGTACTATACATCGTTCCCTTGCTTCTGCATCCAGTCATTTTTCTAGCTGAGTGCAACTTCTGTACACCTGCTGTATTTCATAAAAAATATGATGGCTCCTTGGTTGATAGCACTTGTCCTCCCGGCAGCTCTTGGGAGATGCATACCTTGCATCCATGTAGAAAGAACAACAAAGACTTCTATCATATTAAATTAAGAGTTTTAAAATTTAACAACTGATATTTATGTTGCCTTTGAAATTTTGTCCCAAGTTGCGCTGAAAGGGGTGCTGATGTGTGTAAGTAACTGCAAATTACTATCCACAAAACAATGAAATAACACAACTATCCTGTAATGTATGAAATAAATTATAGAAAAAAAAAATTTGCCCTGACCTTTTTGTTTATAGTAACCTTCTAGCAGTAATAGATACAGAGATGTTGTCTAGAAATGTCACTTCTCTTCCTCAATTTGTCCTTTTAAATATCTAGGCTTAGTGTATGTTTTTGTGTGTCATCAGAAAAGAAAAGGTTTATGGCCTTTCACCTCTATTTCTTCCGAGAGCAGGAATCATGAGATTGAACTGCGTGACCTATTCAGCTTCCCTGCTTCTATAGCACAGAGGTTTTCCAGCCTATTTATGTGGCTGTGTGGTGAAAGCTGATGTTGCCTGGCAGGGTAGTAATAAACTACTTGTGATGGAGAGGTCAAACCAAGCCCATAATTCTGGGCTGTTTCCAAAATGCAGAAGCAGTTTATTTTGGCCAGATTTCATAACTGGTATCCTGTTACTCAAGGAAAAGGCTCTGGAATTGATTAACTGCACACAAAGACTTGGTCTGTGTACATATTCATTAAGAAAGAACCATTCGTGTTATGTTTTTCTCTATTACTTGCTTTCACTTGCTGTGAACGTCTGGTTTTGGTGTAAAAATAAAAAGGTCTATGTGCTTTTGTCACAGGTGTATTGCCTTTATACTGATGCTTTAACATCTGCTTCAAGTGGTCTACGTCTCTCCGGTATCTATAATAATAAACACTAAATATATGTAGCTTAAAAAGCTATGTCAGGCTGAGCCATGCTTTTCAGTTGAGGCTGTTGAGAGAAGGAGGCAGCAGCTTGGTAGGGAGTGATAATTTAACATGAACAGAGCAAAATGAATAACATCTTAGAGCAACCAGGAAATTTAGTTCAGAAAAGGAGCAGAATATTTCAGTACGCTTAATATTGGGCTGGGGCCATGGCAAAACCAGCGTATGACTGTTAGATCACTGTTTACTTCCCCACCACTGTGTTTTTCAATTCCTGTATTTGCATAATTAGAAATCTTAGGAAAAGTCTTTTGATGCCAAGTAATGGAGTAATTAGCTGGTGGCATAGAATTGTTTCCTGTAAGGCTTGATTGCTGCTTGACTGTGAAATACTTTAGTTCAGTTGAGCCAGAACTCCTAAAAACAATGTTTTAAAATGAAACTTGTGATTTTTAGTTCCTAGGTACTTGGGTGCCAACTTTGACTTTTTGAAATGCAGGTGCTCCACACTTTTTGAAAACCAGACTGCTTGAAGATGTACTAAATTTTAAAATGAGAACTTATTTTTATGGCATTGATATTATGTTTAAAGTTAAGCACACTTCACAGTTAATGACACCATGTTAGGTCAGCATGTTTTCATTACGGATTTTCCAGCAAGAAAATTTGTGTGAATAAAAACAGAAGGCATGGACTTTTTAAACTACAGAACACTCCAGTGTTGGGGCCTTGAAGAACACAGAGATGTTATATGTATGTACATGAGTCAGCAGGCCCTTCCTGTCCTTTCTAAATGTTTCTGTTCGCTTCTTGCTTTGCTTCTTGAGATTTATGCAGAGCGTGCTCTCAGAAGGATGTTCTTCTAAGTTATTTGCACATGACAAGTAGTCTGGCATCCTGGAGAGGTGCTCTCTTTGTTTGTTCATAGTCCTGCTCAAGAATCTAGGCACTGGCTTGTTATATTTGCACTTCTGACATACCAACAGTATGTTGTTAATATGTGAGCTTTAATGTTTTCGGGCTTGTAACACAGTTACTTGGGAGCACGAAGAGTATGAGCAGGATTAATACTGTGTGAATGCAAAGTCTTGGTGCGATAACAAAAGATGGACATTTAATTGGAGACTGACTCATTTGTCATATATTTGAAAGGGCATGGGAAGAAATCGGAGTTGAAGTAGCACAGCAGACCCTAACTTATTAGCCAAAAGGAAGAGAAAAGATGTTATCTAACAAGGCTGCAGGATTGCATTGCATTTTAGTTACTGACGGGAAGTGATTTTTCTTAAACCGAAATTTCAAGCAAAGGGTGAAGATGGGCTTGAAGGTTACTCAACTGTGACACTTGTTCATGTAATGTGACTAATAAATATTCTGTAAATATTTACATCAGTGTAATGTAGTCTTAAACTCCAGTATCCTGAAACTAATTGTTTTTAAAAAAAGAATGCAAGTAAATTTTTCACTACCACCCTTGTGGGTCATAAATGTTGACCATTCCCATATATACACATACATGTGCCTATGTGCATACATATGTAATTTTTTTTATTACTTGCAGGAACCATGATGATCTTGCTATATTTTTATTTTGCAATACTTAGAAGCAGATCAATTAATCAGCAGACTGTAAATTGGTGTTAGGCTTTTGATGGCCTCCCTCCCAAACCATTTTAAATTCCCTCTCGTTCCATGGAATTTCATTTTCAGATACAGCCTCTGTCCCCCTGAAATGCTGCTTAGAAAAAATGAGAAACCAAACAGCCAAGAATCACAGAACAACAAACTCCTAAATTTTTTACTTACACCCTGATGTGTGAGAACTGGTTATAGTTTTTAGGGAAACCCATTGCTGCATTTTCCCTTTCTCTAAATGGATTGCTTTTGGAATTACAGAGCTTGTTGCTAGGAAAAATATTTTGATAGTCTGTCTCAGTGCTTAACTCTGTCAGTCTCAATTTCTGCTTTCAGCTTTTTCATAACTTTCTACTGCAGTTAGCATTCCTATTCCATCCCCCAGTTCTCTATGTCAGATATTTGTAGGCTATTATGCGCTCACAACCAAATGTTTCTCATGCTATTAATTATTGTTGTTCAGATAACTTTTTTTTTTTTTTTTTACTGGCTAAACTTTGCTTTCATCTCACTTATTACAAAGGTACTGCTAACATTTCCTTAACTAAGAATCTCAGGAGACAGGGCTATAACACACAGTTGTAGTAGTCTCTTTACAGAAAAAACAAAAACCATAAATGTATTACAGTCTTGAACTGAAATTCTCAACTTCTTATAGATCAATTTAATCTTCAGAAGTGTAGAGAAAGTGTGACTGTAATGACCATGCTTCAGAGTGTATTCTGAGCTCTAGGAATAATAACCAGTGAAAGGCATCTGCTGTCTTTACCTGAACTTAGAAATTGTGTAAAATGTTACAGTTGTTTGGATTTTCCTTGGGAATGATACTAAATAACAACCTTCTATTACAATATATTCAAAATGAAAAATCTAATATGTTTTCATCACAGAATGAAAAATTGTTAATTACTGTTGAGACACCATGTTGTCCATTTATCTCTGGCAAGTATTATCCCAAGTACCTAGAGAACCTGATACGGTTAAGGAAAATTGTGATTTACTTTCACATCCACAAAAAGGTTTTAGAGCTACCATTAAAATCAGGTAAACCACAGCTTTAGCGCCAGATTTTTCAGAATTTCAGAAGTAAGATAGCACGTAAGCATATTGTCTTCAGTGGAATTGAAGCATATGCTGCAGGTTGTATCCTACCTGAATCCTACAGTGTTTTGAATGGGAGATTAATAGATCACATCATTCATTCAGGTTTTAAACAAAGCGAATAATCTCATCCAACTGGAATGGATGATTGCAAGATTCTGCCCCAGTCTTCAATTTCGGCTTCTTGTGCTCACCACCCTGCTAAATGACTGAGGTTTCTGGAGTAACTCCCTGATTGATGGCAATGCATGAAATCTGTTTGAGATATACAGATAAAGCTTGGCTACAGTGCCTCTATTTTCTTCGTAGAAGCTGATGCTTCAGTCTTCTAAATTGTGAGTGCTGTAATGAATCATCCAAGATGCTTGGGACAGACACAAGAAAGAAGGGCTAATAAACCTGTTACTTGTATGGTGCAATACACTAGGTTTGTCATAAAAGGCAAGCTAGAATAATTTTTCTTTTCATGAGACTGCAGAAAAGAGATGCAAAATTAACTAGTCTTTTTACAGTGATAGAGAAGTAAATTGTTTTTATGTTATATCTTGTTAGAAGACAGATACATGCAGATGCTTAGCGTTGCAAAAAATGATGTTTGTAATAGGTTTACTTTTTTTTTTCCTTTTGCATGTGTTTTACATTATGCTTTGTTATTTTTTTATTTGACCACAGCTTATTTTAAGATGCTTCCCATTTGATGGGTGTCTACTTTCCTCCCAAGTTGAGCTGTGGTTTGTCACACATGGCACTTCATTCCTTCAGTCAGAGTGTTTCACTGTGAACGTCTGATTAGGTTTTGGACCTTTTTTTTTTTTTTCAAGTTCTAAAACAAATCCATTGTGTTTGCCATCAAGCACAGATTAGTGTTGAGAACTCCTGTTTTTCCACCAAACATTAGCTTTGTCAAAATGGCAGGCTGCACAAAGCTCAACAACTGAAAGCTTTCAGTTTGGCTTGTAGCAGTATTGAACTGACAAATAAGACACTCAGCTGATCCAAAAATCCCGATGTCCATACACTGCATGAAATGTACTTTTGATGTACTGCAAGTACTCACATTTAAGAATGAATAGTCCAACTTGCGAAGACATTTAATGAAGATGCCTTACAGTGCCTAGGCTTCAATTATATTCCTGGCTTGGACTGGTTAAAGTTCTGTTACGCTTCTGTTAAACAGCTTGCTGTTTCCATACATAACTAGGGATAAAATTAATGCTTAAAATGTCTTTGCTAGTTTTTCATAATAAATTTCTAAGTGGTTTTTTTTTTTGAATGGGAAAATTTTTTTGAAAACTACGTGCCTTTTAAGTGGGGGAGAAAGAGACGGAGACAGAGGTGTGTAGATGGGTATATGTTTATTTAGCAATGCCATAGCTAGGTTAATTGGGTTTACTGATTTTTCATGATTGCATTTCTTGTTTTTTCTTTAAATCCCTGATCAGAGATTGACATTGAGCGTTGTGTTCGTGAGTCAATCAACCTGTTTCGCTGGACCCCGAAGAGTGCTACACACAGGCAATATGCACAGCCTCCACGGCAAGCCAGTGAGAGCAACGGCACAAGAAGTTCAATGTCCTGCTTTTCAGCAGACTATCAGGAAGCACCTCGAAGTGACCTAGTAAGTGATTTGGGAATTGGAGGGGGGAGAGTTGTTGAGAATGCATGTTTCTCCTGCCCCAGATGTTTTTTTTTCTCTTTTGAATTTAGACAGGAAGAAAATACCAACCAAACCTCAGTTTGGTTGGTACAAACCAAACTGGCATTTATGTTGTCACTTCCAAGCACAGGGGTTTAACACATTCATGAGATGTTCTGATTTGCTTGTCAGACAGTGCACAGTGGTAGAGCCTATGCCATATTATTAATTTTGATGAACAATCCAATGTAGTGAATGAGAATTAACTGAAAGGTTGTTGGGTTTTGGGTTTTTTTTTTAAACTTTACTGCTTTGAACTCCAGCTTCTTTGATGTACATGCCAATAAAATTATTTCTTCTTGTGCCGGGTTTCTGCCTCTCCCAGCTCCTGCTCCTTCGGTTCTGTGGTGTTTGTTACCACAACAGACCAATGTCCATGACTCACCAGCAGAACTACAAAGAGTCTTTATCTTAGGAGAAAAATAGTAAAAAGAACGGTTTGCCAGTGAGAAATAGGTAACTGGAAAGTGATGCAGGAAGCTCTGACTGTTTTTTCTGTCTTGGCATGTCAGGTTAAAGGTATGGCTCCAGTTCTTTTGAGAGCTAGTATGTGAGTTATGCCTGTGTTTGTCTTGGCAAAGAATAACTAGTGTCTAAGAGTATATCTGCATTAAATAGATACTCAGCTTAGTAAAAATATTTTTCCCATCTCTCTCCAGTAATATCTGATGGTTGTTTCTCTTGCCAAATATATCATCTAAAGAATGGTCATTTGAAATTATTCCTTTCCTTCCTCTCAACAGTATAAATCTTCAGTCTCTTAAAAATGAAACACTTTTGTTTTGTTTTTTTTCCTTCCATGTTATCCTACAATCAGAATTCATTCACAAGTACATTATAATAATATGGGAAGGATATATAGACCTGCCATATCTATTTGGTCAATTGCATTAAGTTTGGGGTTTTTTCCATCTGTTTTTCCTAACGACTAAGAAATGAAGAAGTGCATTGTCACTCAAGTATATCTTACTTTTGAAGTAGTCCTTAAACCTGAGTTTGATATTCAGTCGTTTTCTTGTTTTTTAATTTAGCTTTGATTTTATTTCTATTGCTGTATTTTCTGGAAGCCATAGCCACAAATCCAGGAGTCCAAGTGCTAGACATGCAAATGCAGAACAGAAGGAAACTCCAAAGAGCTTACAGGATTTAAGAAATAATAGGTGGATGTAGAAACGCAATTGGGAAGAAAAATGAAATGACAGGAGAATACTGGTTGTTGTCATACAGGAATTGTATCCAACCCAGCTGCTGCTGTGCTGTTCTAGAGATACGTAGAGAGACGTTCTGAAGCAGCTAAGGGCTGCACATTCATAAAATAATTCAGATAGGACCTTAGAAAGTCATGTGGTGCGAATTCCTGCAAAAAACAGGCCCAACACTGAATTCAGTTGGGGTTGCCCAGGGCTTTGTTCTGTCAGGTCATGAAAACTTCCAAGGAAAGAGATTATGCAGCCTCTCTTGGCAGCCTGACAGTGCTAACAGTGAAAATGTTTCTGTGCATGTGCTAGCTTTTCTTAACGTTATGATGACAAGAGAGTAAAAAGACAAGCCTTCTCAGTCCTAAGAATGTGCGTGTGCCTTTCTGTGTCCAAGAAAGAGTGAAGGGCCTTGGAAATAGCAAGGGGGCAGATGGGAGAAAGCAGCAATGGTCTACTGAACTGGTAAATAGAACAAAGATTTATATTTGTAGCAGAGATAAAAATCCATTATTTTGGGTCAAGCAAAGTTTTTTTTTTTTTCAGTGTCCTTCCATTTCCTGAGAAGTTTTTTGGGTGGGTTTTTTTTTTTATTTTTTTTTACTGGTAGTAATTTTATTTTCATACCAGAAGTTTTGTTCTTTATAATGCCAGTAACTAGGCTCATCCATTCCACAATTTCCAAGAAATTAAGCTAATGTTTTTGGTATGTTACATAGAAGAAAAATAAATACCATAACTTTTATTGCCTTCTCTTTCATTTCTACTTCTTTCTACTTAGTAGCAAAGCACTTTTCATTTAGTGCAGCGTAACTGATAGCTTCACTTCTTTTGAAGCTCTAGTGTATTGGATCTTTTGAGTACTGCTGTAGGGTGTTGCGGTTTTTTAGCTCATCATATGGAGCAGCACTATGTGACTTATAGAGAAACATGTGAACATATTCAGGCTTTATCTAATGGACACCTGAATGACAAGGAAGCTGATTCATGTGTTAAGTTACAGTCTACAAATGTGTTTGCTCTCATACGCTGTATCTTTTGTGTGTCAGGTTTTGAGGCAGATATACACAAGCCAAATATGTTTTGGGCCCTTCACTACAGGAAAGACATTGAGGTTCTTGAGCAAGTCCAGAGAAAGGCAACAAAGCTCATGAGGGGTCTGGAGAACAAGTCTTATGAGGAGTGGCTGAGGGAGCTGGGGTTGTTCAGCCTGGAGAAAAGGGGGCTGGGGGGAAACCTTATCGCTCTCTACAACTACCTGAAAGGAGGTTGTAGTGAGGTGGGGGTTGGTCTCTCCTCCCAAGTAACAAGTGATAGGACAAGAAGAAATGGCCTCAAGTTGCGCCAGGGGAGGTTTAGACTGGATATTAGGAAAAATTTTTGCACTGAAAGGGTTACTAAGCATTGGAAGAGGCTGCCCAGGGAAGCGGTGGAATCACCATCCCTGGAAGTATATAAAAGATGGGTAGACGTGGTGCTTAGGGACACGGTTTAGTGATGGTTTTTGTCAGTGTTCGGTTGATGGCTGGACTCAGTGATCTGAAAGATCCCTTCCAACCTAGACAATTCCATGATTCTATGTTATGGTTCTGTCAGGAGCCATAGTTCAGACTTTGAAAATCTGGTGTAATGTGAGCCACTAATAAGCTGACTCTCACTTGTGACCAGTTCTGCACTTCTGGATATTTGTCTTTATAAAATGACGCTTCTCAGAGGTTTGAACAACATTGCTAAAAAAAAATTTGAAATTATTACTGAAATACACTATTTACACCCAAAGGTGGTGTGGGGTTTTTTGTGGGGCGTTTTGTGTTGTTTTGGGTTTTTTTTTAACCTTAATCCTGGAACTGTCTCTTTCTTCAGACAGGTACTCTACTGGTGTTTACTGCTATGGGGAAACTTTTTTTCTACTTAAAAGCAATGGAAGCTTGAGTTCAATCTTTAGTACACACAGTAGCCATTAATGGATTTTCTAAAACACCATTGTGTCCTTGGCGGACAGTATAACTCTTAAAAAATTACTTTGCTGTTTCCCCCATATTTAGTTGCTCATTATTTGGACAAGCACTTTGCACTACATTTGTACCTCCTGTTTTATATTTGTGGATCATGTCTGTATTTAAGGGTGGGGAGGGTAGGAAACAATTCTTCTGTAAACAAAGCTGTGGGTTTGCTTCTGAAGGTCGTTTATGACTTCATGAAACAGTGTTTAGTGTATTTAATTCTAAACACCATCTGTCTCCTATATTTTCTATTTTCCTTCTAAGCTACTTCAGTTTGATTCTTAAGTGCTTTTTATTGGCTACTCAAATATTTGTGTGTATCTGCATGTTATGCTGCTTTGGTTAATGATAACATGAGAAGTATTTGCCTCTGGGTGAGCACTTTTCTCCCTAAATCTTCAACCAGTAAAACAAAACTGTTTTGACTTTTTTATCACTAGCGTTGCTTAGTTTTCATTTTAGTGGCATCTATTTGCAACTTCATAAATAGACTTGGGTGCTCTCTTCCCTCCTGGACTCTTGTGTTGCTTAATCTTTTACTCTTTCAGCCAGTAAGCATATTTCTACTGAGATAAAATCTCAAGGAGGAAATAGTTTTGGAGAGAATGAATGTACAGTTTAAGTGATTTTGCATGTTTATTTTGAGAAAGATAAAATGTCAAAAATAAGAATGGAAGAAAACCTTTAAATTCACTACTGAATTTTAGTATCAGTCTACTCAAATTTGTTTCTGTAATTTTTTCCTGAACAGTACACTGATTTTTTTTATTTTTTTTTTTCTTGCTCTTCCTGACACTTTGCTTCATCCCTTGGAAACTACCAAAGTGTTTTTCTTGAATGTCCAGGGGTCACACTTGTCATTTAACAATTTTCTGCATTGCCTGTACCTCCTTTATTAGAGGCACGGTAGCTTGCCAACTGCCTGTATACTTCTAAAAGATGCAGTTTCTTTATCTTTATGAATGTCTGCTCAGGTGTGGCAGATGGACTTACAGAAATCCCAAGTCTGATAAAATTGTGCCTTCATCTTGGTCTTCTACTACCCATCCTCTTCTCAAGGGTGGGAGTTCTTGATGAATGTTGCGGACTGAAAGCTTTCAACTGGAGAAAAGTATGCCAGATGATTTTTGATCCTTGCATTGATTTAAATGCCACTGTTCCAGTTCAGTTTTTCATTTTTGATGAAGTAGGAGAAATGCTTAAGCAGGAAGGTGACTTAATGGCTTGATGAAACAGTACAAACATGAAAAACATATTTGTTTTTATCAAAAATATTATGAGCAAAGTTTTCTGATGGCAACTTTTCTTTGCAGATAACCAAGGATAGCTAGTATGATAGACTTCTTTCAGATGGAAATTCAGGCCTATTTGCAATAAATACACCAGCACTCAGGTGCTTCTAATTTCCTGTGTGCACCTAGGATATACTTGTCCATATAAAATCACAGAATCATAAACTTGCCGAGGTTGTAGAGGATCTTTCAGATCACTGAGTCCAGCCATCAACCGAACACTGACAAAAACCATCACTAAACCGTGTCCCTAAGCACCACGTCTACCCATCTTTTATATACTTCCAGGGATGGTGATTCCACCGCTTCCCTGGGCAGCCTCTTCCAATGCTTAGTAACCCTTTCAGTGCAAAAATTTTTCCTAATATCCAGTCTAAACCTCCCCTGGCGCAACTTGAGGCCATTTCTTCTTGTCCTATCACTTGTTACTTGGGAGGAGAGACCAACCCCCACCTCACTACAACCTCCTTTCAGGTAGTTGTAGAGAGCGATAAGGTTTCCCCCCAGCCCCCTTTTCTCCAGGCTGAACAACCCCAGCTCCCTCAGCCACTCCTCATAAGACCTGTTCTCCAGACCCCTCATGAGCTTTGTTGCCTTTCTCTGGACTTGCTCAAGAATCTCAATGTCTTTCCTGTAGTGAGGGGCCCAAAACTGGACACAGTACTTGAGGTGGGGCCTCACCAGTGCCAAGTACAGGGGGGCGATCACTTCCCTAGTCCCACTCACCACACTATTCCTGATAACAGGCTAGGATGCTGTTGGCCTTCTTGGCCACCTGGGCACACTGCTGGCTCATATTCAGCTGGCAGTCAACCAGCAACCCCAGGTTCTTTTCTGCCAGGCAGCACTCCAGCCACAAAATGTATTGGCTAGGTTTATATTAAGTCCTTGAATAACTGGCGTGTGAAGTTCATCTATTCTTCTAAAAAAAGCATGATGAGTCATGTATACCAACACTTCTGTTTCAGTGTACAAGCTAGGAAATGTCCAAGTGCAATGGTGCAGTGTCCATGCTGTTCATAACAGCTGTTACATATATTCTGCCTCAAGGGTCTTCTGACTATCCTGACCCATTTCAGGTTTCATTTGTGTTCTGTTTTTGTAGGGAACTTGGTTTTGTTTTCTTCTTTCATTGTTCTGCTACTCAACAGAAAGCTGTTCCTCAAATTTGTCTTTAGTTCATGTTGTGCAAAGCATTAACTGATCAAGATCTGAGTTAATGTTTCTAATTTATTTTGCATGTGCCTGATGCTTCTGTTCTTCTGATTGTAGCTGCCAACAGTTTGAGTGAGAAGTTGAGTTTATTTGTAATTTTTGAGATGAGTTGGTTAAAACACACATTTTATGTCGCTCTCCTGTGAGTGAATAAACAATTCACTGTTTAATTAGATGTCATAAGTTCATCGTGTCCTGGCAAATATTTTTAGGAATTGTTGAAAGCGTCAAAACTTTGTTAGCTTTTCAAAATTGTTTTTGATAACTTATAAACCAGGCAGCTAGTAACCAAAAAGGGCAGTGTAAGGAAAACTCTGCTTCTGGTGCTTTGGTTCTGCAGATTAAATAAGCTGAAGGAAGCCTTTTATAGCACTTGCTTTTACTGTGCTTGGTTTTAAAAATATGAATGTATTTTAATATGTTTTTGGACTTTTTCTGTTAGAAGATAAGGCATTAAATCAATTGCCGGAGTAGATAAAACAAGGAATATATTGGCTTAGGAAATAACTGATGTTAGATGTTAATATAAGAGTCTCTAATGAATGTTGTGGTTGTTTTTTAAGTTGTAATATAAATAGCAATTACTTTAATTGAATGTAAACTCATTGGAACTAATGTGATGTGTTTTTTCTTAGTTGAGGCAGAATTAAAGGAATATGTTTATAATAATCTAAATATTATTTAGATGAGACTCTAATAGTTTATTAGACACTCACTTAGATCATATTTAAGGATTGTAAACATATTTTGTGCAGACTTGGTTTCCGAGTCTCCCTGGGACGTGTTTGTCTGCTGTGAATGTAAATGGAGCAGCCGGAGCAGCCAGAGCACTCTCTGCTGCAGCCTTAGGCTCACCTTCTGGATTCACTGATTGTCCATCTAGTCATTCCTCGCAAGCCTTTGCAATTATGCCCACTTTGAAGTTGAAAGCTGGATGTATTTGACCTTTTTGACCTCCCACAATTGGGATTCCATGACTGATTAACAAATGTGCTGAAGGGGAGGGAGTAATTATACCTGGAAAATTAATTAAAAAAATAAAATAATCTAGCCGGATCTCTCTCTCTGTATCTTGTGACAATGTGGGGGTTTGGGGGGGGGTTTGGTGTTTTTTTTTGGTTTGTTTTTTTTTTTTTAAATTGTTTTAAAATCAGGTTCTGGATTTGATAGCCTTTGATCAATTAAATATTAGGAGTTTCCTTTTCCCCTCTTTTTCAGTTTTGCCATATTACTGGGGGAAAAAATTTACTTTAAAAAATCATAAGCAGTAACCACTGTATGACAGAATAAGGAATATGGCAGCTGTCATCACCACCCTTTAAGGTGTGGAAATTACTGAAAATGAGCTGTTTAACAAGATAAAGAAAGGAATCGGGCCCATAATAACGTAGTAAATAGAACAATACAGTCAAGTTTGCTGCAGCTGTTAAATAGTTCGGATTTGAACCAACTCTGGTTTTCCCTTTTATGCCCAATCGTAGCCCCTGTGGAGTGTATCCTGTGAGAAGACAGTGTCTGAAATGCATATGGTAGCACTGGTTATGTAGCCTGCGGTCAGTCCTTGCCAAAGTAAGTTATTGAAATGAAAATTGGAAGAAAACCAGAATTTCCCAAGTCTCTCTGGCCAGTGTTACATCTGCCCAGCCATACTCGATACTCAGCTGCAGCTGGCACTCTGAATCTGAACTTGGCCAAGTGGCACTGTGTTTTTTACCTATGCTTTTTCCATCTGCAGATTGATGCCACTTTTCCTCACTGATTATTGGTGGGTGATCTCTGTGATACTGGTGAGCTGGTACAGTTCCATTCTTGAAAACTTGGTGTTGTGAAAATGTTTCTTTCCACAAGTATGGCTGCAGCAAAGCCTTATGTTATAACTAAGTTTTAGCAAGGAGGAATTTGCTTGGTGTCACTGAAGAGTAGTAGCAGTAATCTATTTTTGGAACACCTCATTTTTCTTTTTTTTTCCTTTTTTTCCCTTTTTTATGCACATCCAATGCATGAGGAATGTTAAGATACAGTTACACACCTCAGTGTTTTAATAATTTCACTGGTAATTATTTAGTGGGTTGCTGACGATGTGACGTAAAGTTAACATTTCGTGAGGGATGCTTTAGAATCTTCCCCTGAGAAATGCATAAGATGATCAGCTCGCAAACTCCTAAGGAGAGCACAAGTTCAGGCTGTAGTGGTCCTGAATTGCAAGGTGGCTGGCTGGTGGCATAATTGGTACTTTGTTTTCACGTGTTTTAGCACTGACTTTGGCCCTCTTTGAGAGGGAGGACTATAGTGGAAATAAGTCTTTTTGGTAACTAATATAAATACTTGGTGTGGTTTCTTGGGTGTCAGTTTTATTTCATACTTTGGTAAATAGTCCATATTTTATAAAAAAAAAAAGAAAAAAGTGGCCTGTGTCTAAAAAAGGAAAATGGAAAAAGCAGTGTGGTGTGAATTTACTTTAGGAGAGAAGTAACACTCAGAATAACCCACTGAGTGCTAAAAATATGCTTTAGAACCAGCACAAATCTAAAAAGCTTGATGCTTTTTTCAGCCTCTGTTAAGCACAATTAGATATGGCAAAGAGAAATGGTCCACTTGGTATTACATTTTTTTTATGTGTGTGCTCGTAGGATTAGAAGGCAATGGGGTTTGGGAGAAATTTTTGAAGTCAGGTTTTGGAGAAGTAAACTCAAGGATCTTAGTAGTTTCTCTCACACACAAATACGTTTAGGTGCACAGACATAGCTGCCTCCTGCCTCTCACAGCAGCTCTAATTCCAGCGTACACTGACTCCTCTGTATGCCATATATTGCTGCTGTGAAAGTTATGTCTAGAGCACAGTGCTGTGTAACAGTGCTCTTGAGAAACTGTAATAAAAATGAACTTCTATGACATGGGTAGGGGATGTATTATGTTGGAGACAATTACTTCTGTCAAAGGCTTAAGGTGTTTTTTTCCCTATACTCTCCAGTGCGCTCTCCTACCCTATTCTTTTTCTCTATATAGGTCTCTACAGGAGCCTGCCTCAGCCTAACCTTGAATCCAGGATTTCATCACATCCCTTTCTTAATGCTTCAGGCCAGGCTAAGTGCTGTGCATTTTGTCGATTAAGTCAGGATGCGGTGTCATGGTGATCAACTTTATTATGAAGTGCAGTGAGAGGATGAAAAAGACTTTCCTGAGTGCAGCTCTCTTGCCTGGTGCTTTTGCTGCATTCTTGCGGTTGATAGCCTAGTACAAATTGGCTGCTGGCCTGTGTGACTGTGTCAACATCATCTTTATCTACTAGTAAAATTGTTACAGCTATGTGTATATATTTTATCATCTGCCATTGTTACTAGTGGAAAATCTGATTTTCAAATATGTGCGACAGCACAACTAGAAGAAAGAGTGCATACTGATTGCAAAGTTGAACCTGCAGCAAAAGTTAGTCACAGAGCCCACCCATCCTGCAAACATGAATGAACACATTTTAGGTTGATGGGCAGAAATGTTTCTGTTGATGCTAAAATGGTGATTTATGTATATCTCACCAAAGCTTCGGGACAGGTTTCTAAAATGAGTGGTACAGAAATTCAAGGAGATTGATGTGAAAAGCGTGTACAGCTTACAGCGTTAACTGTCTGGCTAACCATATTTTCACACTTTTTGACAATTACTCAAATTCAGCACTCCTCTTAATAGTCACCGGTTAAGGTAGAGCCTTAACAGTATGTTTTACGCTTTGGCAGGCTTCACAGTGGTAAATAACTGAAAATGTCCCAGAGCTGTGCTGGCATTGTTAATGTCAGTTCAGAAAACAGGAATCATGAATAAATAGCAACTCCAGTTGAATGCTGAAAAAAGATGGATTGTCTAAACCCAAGGTCTCTGACACCAAGTGACATTGTGACACATGATCACATTGTGAGGGAAAGGAAATTCCGTTTTCAGTTGCAGTTTGCATTGAGATGTGATATTCCTGTTGGTTTTGTTTTTAAAGAGGGCAAAGGAATCTCTAAGAGTTTGTACTCTTAAGATTCTGTAATATTTTTTTCTTAAAGCAAAGTAACACAATTTCTTGTCAAGGAGAGCACATCTATCAAGAGGAAAATAGAGACACCAATAGAAAGCAAGGAAGGCTTGCTACATCATTCTTGCTCCTGCTTTTACTTCAAGTTTTATTTCATGTTAAAGCATTTTGTGGGTATTTTCAGGCACAACTGGATTATGGCTCAGCTTTGTGTTTTAAAATGGTTCCCTGCAGTGGTGAGAAATGTTTACCTATTTTATTGTATCAGAGGCAATAACTACTGAGACTTTGCAGCATGTCTGCCTAGCTGCACACAGGGAATAACTTGTCTTTCTGCTCTGCTGACTCAGCTTATTCAATTAGGTTATCCAGGGATGACATATGTTACTCAATTATGTTATTCCAGGGAGAAAGAGGTTTCCTTAATAATGAGCTGCTTCGGCAAGCTGAGCTCGCTCACATTTTTGTAGACTGCCTACAGTGGCGTATGAAGATATTTGGAGGATGTTTATGAATGACAATTGGCTAGAAGTTGCTGTTTGCTCACTCCTTAAGGTATGAATTCTGGCGAAGGGAGCTCTGTGGGGGAGTCAGGGTGATAGAGGAGGTGGGAGAGTATAGCTAGCAAAATGAAATGGAGCAAATTAAAGAAAATAGCAAGTAGAGGAAATAGGGAGCATAGAGAAAGCAGGCACCAATGTCTTGACTTGGAAATAGCAGAAGCAGAGCATGATGACAAGGGAACGCTGAATGAGTTTGCTAGACAGGTTGTGTAGAGAATAATTGCTCTCAAGTGTTTGAAAAATTTTAGAAAACAGTTCCTAAAATCTGGAGGTTTTGACTGCTCCTCCTCTATAAGTAGTCCTGATTTAAGATCTAAAAACATTGAAGCCTTTTTGTGCGACCTTTTTCTAATAATGGTCATAAAAAATGGCAGGGGGGGGAGAGGGAAGGGGGATTAGGGACTGTGTCAAGATATGTATTCCTTTTTATTTATTTATGATCATTAGAATACTTCCCTGCCTCTTTCTGTCAGTAACAGTGGATTTAAGCATCATTCTGTCTCAGATGGTACAGGAGCTAAGTACTTTTCGCTTATCAGGCCATCAGAATTCAAGGGAGCAATGGGAGTCATTCTATTTGTTTAAAAACAAACAAAAACACCCCCCAAAAAATAAACATGCAAAGGACAATGCTCCTAGGGGATTAAGTACTGCCTTCATCCACTTCATTCTGAAGAATATAAACAAAAACATTTGCATGGAAAATACTGAGTGCAAACACACTGGTAATGACTGGTTTCAGTCATAAAAATCCTTTTAGATGAGGCAGCAAAAACCCAGTGTTCTTACCTGGTCTTGTTTTCAGATACTTCCTGAAAACTGACTGTGCCTGTTGTGCAAACCGCTTTTTTGATAAAAACACAATAGCAATGGCTTTGCCTACAAATCTGCCCTGAAGTGTCCTGTTCATGCTTATTCTCCCTCCTCTTTTCTACCAGTTGTTTTCATCTGACAGCTATATTTTAATTGGTATAAAATAGCGCTACTCTATATAAATATATTTATCCCAAAGTTTATATGGTGGCACCCTGACATTCAGTATTGTAGTTAGGTGGAATAAGCTGTAAAAAAAAAAAAAAAAAAAAA
>VWZL01003235.1:410194-521823 GCA_013396915.1 Stercorarius parasiticus
AAACCCCAACATTATCTTTCTTCCATTATGGTTATTTGAAGTAAAACCAAGAACAAACAGCAATGTCTTTGCTACAAACTAGTGTGACCTTTGATTCGGAGTTGCATCTGTTTGTAGTTGCTGTGTGAACCTGCTTTTGTCTCTTTCTCTGTTTGAACAATTCTTCAGAAATCTTTTAAAAACATTATCTTCTAAGCTGGTTTAAAAACGTTTTTGTCGTCTTGTTCCTAGATGTACATGCGTACATTGATTTCAAAAACAAAACATTGTGTTCCAACAATATGGAATGACATCTACCATGAAGCTTGTTTCTGTATGAAGGACTTTCATACTTTGAATAGATTATTTTACTTGAACCCCAGATTTTAATTATACTGACTTTCACTGAAATTCCTCCTGTATTACATTTGCTGCAATAAGTTTTGCCAACTTAGACAAAAAGGGGGAAATCCTGCTTCTACTCAGATAAAGCTGTCCTTTCCATGGATAAAAAGTTGCTTTATAGCTCCTGTGTTTATCAGATGGGACTGTTAAGTTCAGGTTCAGCAGAACTAAAGATACTTTAGTATCTTTGCTTATTTTCTCAAAAAAAAAAAAAATTTATATCTTCATTTATAGCCAGGATGAAATGCCTGTAAGAGATTACAGGCTAATGGAAAAATAGATAGGAGCTATGATTGTGCCAGCCTCATGTTCTGGAGTGCTTTAATCTTTCTGAAGCTTGACTTCTAATTTGAGGATGCTTAAGCAGCTTTAATTCCTAATGTAAAAAAAAAAAATATTAAATTCTTAATGCCTATTTCTTCTTATTAAGAACAGTAAATGCATATGGCTTAGCAATTCCCAGGCCAATTTGAAAATTAATGGGGTGAGAAAAATAAGTACATTGAAAGTAAAGAATTTGGGGTGTTGTCAGAGAAACTTCTGGGAGGGAAGGAGACCTCAGACTTTAGCTTAAGTACTCTTTTTCCTGTTACCAGCCTGCTGATTAAGCAGTCTTCCCTGATGAACGATTTCTTATAGCTGACTAGTCTAAAGCAAGATCCATGCTTGAAGTTAGATCTTCTTGGCAGGAAAATAGACAAAGCAACTTAATTAGTAAGTTCAGTATCTTAGCACATGTAGACTTTTGTGTCAAAGAGAGTAGTCACTGAGGTGGTAGAAAGCAGCTGGAACACTGTTGTGGAGAGGAGTAGGAAAGGTGTTAAAGGTTCAGAAGAATCTGCAGGATTTGGGTGCTCAGGGGCCATGACAGCCTCAAGAGCTGTCTGAACTCAAGTCCAGTGCCAAACTACAGCTACGCATAGCAAGACGGTGGTATGAAGAGGACTTGTGAGGACGACTGGGTAGAAGGATTGACAGCTTGGTGTTAGCTGTATTTAGCTTGTGCTGTGACAGACAGTCCATTAGAAAATTCCTGTGAGAAAATGTCTGACCTGAAATATAGTTGTTAGTAGATACAGCAGATAAAGTAAAATTTTTAAATGTAATTAGGAAAGATGATATTATAAGTGCATGCACATAATTCCCTTTGCAATTTGAAGGAAATAAATTAGTCTGATAAAACAGTTGTTAAAAGAAAAAATTGATTCAACAATTCTATTTCCTGCAAGTCTGTCAAGGAGCTTTAGGCTGCAGCTTTGTTCAAAGTATATACAGAGATATTGTATCACTAAATATACCATTGAAGCAGATCTGGACATACTAGGTCAAAGCAAAGCAAAGATGGTTGTAAAATTAACAGCTGAATGTGTTTTTCCTTATTTTCAACCCAGTTGAAGGAAAAAGAACGCTTGTCCTGGTTATTAAACCCTATTCACAGGACAGATAGTGTCTATCTGTGGAGCACTTGTGGCTTTATACTTCTAGATAAGGGGAAAATGGTTTTATATCAGTTTAGGTGAATTTTGGATGATTTGTTTTCTGCTGCAGACTTCATACTTTCCTCTTAAACTTTTATGCTTTCCTGAGGCATTCATCCCATCTGCTGAATTAGACAAGAATTGTATAAATAAAAGTAGGAAGTGGTTGTATAATTAGAGTCCATCATAAAGTAAATGTTTCTCCAGAAGACTTAACTCAGGTCACCTCAGCCAGCTTCACTGGCATAGTCCACATTTATAATGCCTGACTTTGCTACCGGAGTGTTTATTGTTACCTGTAATCATCTGACCCTGCTTCAAGGATTGAATTCTTTTTGCAGTGGATTTGCTTCCCTTCCCTCCTCGGTGTTGCTCCGCAAACGTTCTCCTGAGGGGAGAAGCTGTCACCTGAGGAGGGTGTAGTGATGTCTGCTAGTTTTAGTCATCAGGCAAATGCCTCAGCCAAGTATGTATTTATGTAATCACTACTCTTTCTACATTGCTACCTTTCTTGGATGTTGCAAACTTGTGTCTGCTATGAATCCCCTAGACAGGGACTGCTGAATTCATTTGACAAGTCTGAAGTTTGACTTTGTTCTTCCTCCTTCTCCTCCGCTTTGATGCAATCCATTTCCTTGGACTTCTCCTGGGGAAATCCAGCTACTCAACAGGGAGGTGGCTTTAGACAGCAACTGGGAGTTGGCCGTGTCCTCTTTCACAGTTATTTTTATGGAAACAGGTCTCCTTTGAGTATTGACTAATCTGTTGAAACAAATAATACGTTATCCAGAAAATGAAACATTTTTCTGATTATAAAGCATCATGACCTCTATTATTCTGAACTTGTGAGGAAATTATGTGCTGAGACTAGCAATTTGTAAATTCTTCTGTTTGAATACTGTCATATACAATGGAAAAGGCAATTTGGTGGGCTTACTCCCTGAAGTACAATTACCAATTTTGTTCGTAATTTTGAGTGCTTTTTGATAAGCTGCTTACAACAAAGGTATTTCTAACAGCAGCAGGACTGTTTAAGAAGTCTTTTTCTGGGATATGACTCATGAAAATATATGCATGCCTCTCTGTTCTCTCTAGCACATTCTCTAAACTTGAATAGTTCTCCGATTAAATGAGAAATTAATAAATTTAGAAACTGAAACAAACGCTAGAGCTAACAACAGTCAGTCGGGGTAATACTAAATAGTCATACCTCCATTTCCTTCAGTGTGTTACTCCTGTTTTGTTGAATTTTTTTCATGGTCTGTAAGTACATAGTGTCTTGAATCTCTGTGATTACTGCAATCTAAAACAAGATAACAGAAATGGAATATTATTTCAAAGCAGAAAATTTGCTACTGTGATACTGTAAGAAGGACCTATATTTTGTCTGCACTGTATAGACTCGTTCTCAAAGATAATACATGATCATTTTCTATTTGTTCTTTCTTTTTATCCACGTTCTGTAGTCCATCTCTGTATGCCTGTGCTCATGTTGAGAACAACTGCAGAGTGCACAAGCAAATCTTCTTGATGAAATGGTTGACTGTTTCATTAATATAGGTGGTTTTCCTCAAGAATAAGACATCAAAACAGTCTGAAGATCTTTCAGAAGATGCTCCCTGTAACAAATCCTGGTTATTCTGTTTGTTCCTGTCTCCTGACAAGCCAGAATAACTCACTAGAAGCAGCTGTAGACTTAGTTATAAAGAACTTCTGCCTCTATTTGGCCTCCTGCTCAGCAGGAGCACAATGGGTGCACGAGACAAACCAGTTCTGTTGTAAGATGACTAAGCTCCACAAGTGTATCTTTGATGTACATAACTCCTGGACTGAGTACCATAATGGTTGGGGTGCAAATGCAAAAGCATATGTAACCAACCTGTTAACTCTGTATCTGTTGGATTAAAGCATAATGAAACCAAGCTGCTTTAAAATTTACCTGTGATTTTTCAGATTTGAGGCAATGGCAACAACAGAAAAAAAAAAAGGTTTTTTGCTGCAGAAGACTATAAGCATACTTTATTAACTCCTTAACACCATGGTGCATGCTAATGCATTTTTAATTACATAGTATATGAAAGTTTTAAAAAATAAATACTTTCAACAATTAATTGAAGTGCAGATATAGTTCTGGAAGTTCCACTAGGGTAGCTGAGAGTTTAAAGAAAAAAGTCTCATGTTTGCGTATGTAATAATGGGAGAAGTGACTGTAGCAGTCCTTTAACTTTTAGATCTTCAAATAGGTTTTGCAAACCCAGTGTACCAAAGGACAAAAGCTTAGGGCATGCTGCAGATCTTTTTGCCTATTGCTTGTAAAGAATCGGAGTTTGACACTCTTGAACAAGCTGGAGGTTTTCCTCATGCTTTATTTTGAGTGAGTCAAGCTAATTCTTTTGGGTGAAAGTGTAGTTGTAAAGGCATTCAGCAGCCTAAAACAACCTCTGAAGGAAGGCGGAGATATGGCTTCAAACGTTTCACAACTGTCTTACAGCTGTTTCTGGGGTTTTTTGGTTTTTTCCTGCTGCAGTTCAGAGATTTGCACGTGTCAGTAATTAATGAAAATACAGAACTTCTGCATTCTCTGTTATTCACAAAAATATCACAAAAATATAAAAAGGGTAAATTTTTTTTTTTGCTTAATTGAGATATGCATAAGCTTTTAAGAATATAAAATTAAGAAATGCTAGCGCTTAGGAATATTTCTGAGATAATTCACAATGAAGGCTCTCTTACGAAAAACAATTTAAGTATTATCAAACCAGTTGCTTGAGCACTACCAGGTGTGTGGTGGTGTGTGTTGTGTTGTCATCTGTCCTGTCCCCCAAATTTAAGGAACAAATTTTCTGCTTTATAACACAGGACTACTTCTTACATTTCTGATGTCCTGATTTGTGCCTAGTCTTTGGGCTGAGATAATACCTGGTGTTTAGATAGCCCTGTATCTTACAGAGGCATCCCTGCAGTTTCTGTACCAAGTCTCCAATTTCTGTCCTTCTTTCCCACTCCAAGCATGAAGCTTTTCAGATTCTCCTTTCAGTGAGTGCTTTCTAGCCAATTTACTTAATTTCGGATGCTGAGAAACATTCTGTGAGTTTTGTGACACCCTCAGCCACAGTGAATAATTCATTAATAAATCACAAACTAAAACAGTTTTCACAGATTGTCGAACAATTTTATTTTTTAATACATTCAACAGAAAATAGGGCTATAATGGGCAGATATGCATTTGGCACTGGTCTGGAGCTTTTCTATACGGATAGTTTAACTCAGACTAGTTCAGAGTTGTAAGAAAAAGATCTGTTTCTGCCGAACAGGGTCAAATAAGTAGAAGTTTCAAAAAACCACCATGTCTCTAATTCTATAACCTCTAATATTGATTTTCTTCTTTTAAAGTCTAGGGATTCCATCAAGTTGGATGACCTGAAGGCAGAGGTGTCGCCACGAATTTCAGCAGAAGATCTGATTGATTTGTGTGAATTAACAGGACCTAGTCATTCCAAAACGCCTGTAAAGAAAACAAAGTCTAGCAAGCCAAAGCTGCTGGTGGTGGACATTCGTAACAGCGAAGAGTATCCTTCAAATCTGAGTGCCAACCTTGCCAAATCATGCTTGTATCAATTACTTCATCATTGTTTGCAGGTAGTGAAATGTTAGAATGGTAAATAATGGAAAGGGACACGGTAGAGGTACAGTAGAAGGACCAAAGGCAGATTTTTTTGTCATGGAGAGGCCTAGTTTGCTGAGAAGATGACAAATGTATTTTTACCTTCCCCTTTTAAGCTGGGAGTCTAGTGAAACCACTTTGTGCCAGTAGCATGGGTGCTTTAATACTAACTTTGGGTTTTTTTGACAGCTGTTGTCAGCAGATCTTCCCCATTTAACAATACCAATATTTTGGAAAGGTGTGAGGCTTTCCAATTAAGTGGAAGGGAGACAGAGAAGAGTTGATAGCTCATGTGCTTTGCCAGTCCCTCAGTGGAAACTGAGTGCCTTACTACCATCAGGCAATGCAGCCACATGGCTGCTCTAACTTATGTCCTCTAGTTAGCTGATAAAAATATAGCTTCAAGATGCCTTGAAACTATATTTTTATCAGGGCTGCTTCACTGTCTACACCTTACTCGTTTGTTCTTTTTCAAATACGTGGCTCTTTGCATGTGGAGTACTTTTTTCAGAAGTAGCATGGTTAAAGGGGCTGGGTTTGTTCGGGTTTTGAAGACGGAGTCCTTATTACAGATGTGCTTTGCAAGGAACACACATCTTTGTTAACATCCATCTAAAAGTGAGAATAATTAGAAGATTTTATTAGAGGTAACTCTCAGTGTTATACTGAGTATTTGGGAATATACTTGTTATTGGTTTGTATAATTTTTTTAAATATTTGTGTTACCCTTTCATAATAGCAAAAGCGATGTAGATAGTTGGTTTTGTGGTAGATGTACTCTTAGTTTGCTGTGTTATAAGCTATAATTCTTAATGGACAAACAATACTCAATTGAAAAATAAGAAAAGAATCATGAGTTTTAGTCCACGTTTTACTTTGAGAAAGGAGGATCATTCTTTTTACATATGTCTGGCTTGTTCTTAAAGGTCTCCGATGATAAAGATTCAACAGGGTCCCAACATCTTTACCATTAGCAAAGATCTTCCAGTGTCTAACAAATGGTGTTAACATATTGCGTGCGTATTAGAAAAGTGCAGATTTGCAGATTCTAGACAATGAAGTGAATGGTGGATCAATGCCAATATTTGGGCTAAAATATGTAGTAAAAATTTAAATAAATAATGTTTCAACCTTTTTTTTTTTGCTTTTTTCAAGTGGTTTGTTAAAATATCACTTGAAAGGTAATTGTATATGCAGAAAACCACTGCCACTAACATTTTTCTCTATTAATATTTAGCAATATTTATGACTATGGTGAAGTAGAAAAATAAATATTATTTTTACTATGTGGAGGTAAATTTATTAGTTACATAGTAAACAGAATAGTATAGTTGGACTATTCTAAACTAAAACTGTTAATTTCAAGGAATTATAATTTTATTGTATGCCAAACTTGAACCTGTAACGTGATCTGCTGTGTAGATAAAACAGAATGATCAAAGGAACAGAAAAAAGCAATTTTTCTTTTGCTTGCTTGTATTAATTTCATGTATCAGTTAAGGATTCCAGTTAAGTAGAGGTTCATGTGTCTGAGTAGTTTGACTATTTTCTGGACTCCAGCGGCTTCTTTACACCTGGATCTAGACTGTTGAAAATGTGATCCTCTTTGTTCAGAAAACAGAATGCGGGCTATTTTCTGAGAGACAATTTCTTCATCAAGAGATAATACTCTTTAAACTCCAGTTTAAAAGAGAAGTCCCTGGAATTAAAAACTGTAACAGGCTATTGTTACTTCATAGAAAGCTTTGATACTACCAAGTTAAATAATATTTCTATTTCTGCATCATTCTGTTATTAATTATTTAAGCAACTTCCTAGAAGAAGTTCAAAATTCAAGGAGAATGCAGAAGGAGAGCGAGTAATATAAAATGCGTAGACTACAATCATGGCACTGAAAGGCTGTTATCTGTGTACAGTAATGGATTTATTTATATTATAATCAGGATCAAAGGCAAGGCGTTTGCTTAAATGTTTCTATAGCTTTCCTACTAGCTTGATAATAGGTTCTACTGTACTGTTGTACTAATCCTATTCTACTGGATTCCAAATTTCAATAATTTTAAAATCATTTGACTGTTATGAAGTAAGTGGTTTTATGAGGCTGTCTTTCATATTACAAAATTTTAATCAGATTTTCCGTATATATTTCTTGGGTGAGGGGGCATGCTGGAGAGAGAAAATCTCCATAGCTTGAACAGTGCACTGTAATCACTGCTGCTGTTGTTTCGACCTGATTGGAGTTTATGGTAGACTAAAATGTCCTGTCCTTTAAATAATGGGTGGACTTAAATCCTAATAACCATCTGGTATTTGGAAGTAGGGAATATCATTATTAAAAAGGCAGCCTGGTAGGTAGTAAAATTACCCCTTGAGTGAGTTGGTTCGTATGTCAGTTGTAGAAGAAAACATACGGTATATAAAAGCTATTAAACTGTCAGCAGTTCTGAATATACATGGGAAACCATAGGAATAGTGTGTTCAGTGTCCTGTTCATTCTCGCAGTAAGGAAACAGTCTTTGTGTTTGTCACAAAATTTCAACAAACTGTACAATAGGATCAGGCAGGCTGTTACACAGATGTTGCTGTGGGGTGTGTTTTCAAATGTGACAGACCACTGTGAGATGTTTCAAAAATGTGATAGCTTCTTATGTTTTGTTGTTAGTCTTCTGCATCGTCTAGGCCTGTCATGCTAAACTTCACTCTCACTTTGTTTTCAGTGTGATTTGAAAAAAGCATGAGAGGACTTTCAACAAGTATCAAACACACTTCATATTTCATACTCGGATGCACTTGAAAGCTAAGGCATTGTTTGGTAATGAAGCTCATGTTGCAAGGCCAAGAGCTTCTAGCCCTTTTTCCCAATAGACAACTTTGTAACAAAGACTTTCTAATGAAAAGGTAATATACTCAAAGCAGCGTCTCTGTTGGCCAGCAATTCTTCTAAGGCTCATTTCATTAAGCATGTTAGCAGAAATACTGGCAGCCTTCCATTCCTGTTATGCAAGTTGTATCTGCATACTTATCTCTCGGTCTGAAGCGCAAAATCTTGGCCTTTTTGTTAATTGTCTTAGTACTGGGATGCTTAAAATGGTCACTTAAGATTAGGGAGAATGTGAATGACGGCAAATATTGTTTGTATCTATCTAGTCTGGTACTAATGTTGATATCAAATGTGTTTCCTTTTTAAAAGATTTGGTCAAGTTTCTCTGAGCAGTTAAACCTACTCCGTGGCATAAGTGTGAGCAACTAAATCTGTCCAAAGTAATTTTCTGTCTCGATGATGATCATTTCAGAACTTTTACCCTGGTTAGTAGCAATGAGAGTGATGTGTTTATAAATGGGGTTGGGGGAAGGGGCTTAGCACAGATTAGTGAAGGAGAGGTGTCATAATTTTCCCCTTCAAAATAGAAACAAACTGACAACATTAATGAATGGTATGTGATCATCTCTTGTTCTTTCAAAAGTTTTTATATAGCCATATTTTTCCCACACTATAACAATGATGATCATAAAGGTGAAGCTGTTACATAAAAAGCAAGAAATGAATGCTAATATTAGCCTAAGTCAGTTAAATCTTACCTCAATTTAAGGCAGTTACTTTATTAAAAACAATTCTGGGATTTAATTATAAATTAAACTAGCTTTCTGCAAGTAATAAAGAGTGACTAATCTAGATATTTAACATTGTGTATATTTTTGCAGAACTTTGCTGTTTCCCATCTTTTCAAAGCTGTTCTTGTTTATTGTTGGGGAAGGGGAGTGTTCCAGGCATGTGTGTACAGTCTATGAAAGTAATTCAGAGATCTGACAAGGTCATGGCACACTTTCAAATCTATGAAAAGCTAGGTAGTAGTGGTCCAAATTCATTTGTATTGAAGACACTTCCACATTCAATATTTGTTTGTAAAACAAATCTCATTGAATGATCATCCTTTGAAATTGAAGCACAACTAACATATCTCAGAGTTGCTGGCACTCCTATGTTGTTTGCTTTTCAATACCCAATAGGCACTCGTTTTTAGTGGGACTGCAGATAATATACATGATGCTCATTGTCCAGGAATCTGAGTGCATGTACACTAGAATCTCAGTTTGGGTCAAAACTGTAGGGACTTGTGGGGGTTGGCAGGAGGTTTAAGGAAATTTTCCAATAATCCCTACATTCTAAATACTTCATTCTTTTGCATAAAACTCCTCTGGAAGAGGTGCTCCATCTGCTTATTGGTATTTGGTTCCTGTTCAGACTAGAGCTATTTTGAAGTAAAATCTATGAAAATATGTATACTGTGGATACTGATTCCTTAGCACAAAGTGTTTAATTTAGCAGATCGGTTTCTGGAGTGCTGTGCTATGTCCTTTATGAAACAAACCGCTCTTTGTCCCGTACCTTTTTTCTATGTAGTATTAGAAGTTGTTTTTTCCATATAAGTAAATTGCAAATGAGGTTTGTCAAAATGCGCTAGCACAAAAGACCAATCCTGTTCTATCACAACAGCCAGGATGGAGAGCAGGTTCATTCTACAGCTGTGCATGTACCAGAGATTTTTCTGCCTTTCAGATGTCCTTAACTGAACTTCTTCAGCTTTAACCGTGGCCACATTTCTGGCAGCATCAATGTCCCGTTTGCATCAGCATTTACTGCAGAAGGGGATCTCATCCAGTGCCCAGCAACTGCCACACTCCAGAGCTTTAAAGGAAGAGTTGTGGTGATTGTAGGAAATGCAGCGAAGAACACAGCTGCTGTAAGTATACTGCTATAACATATGTGTTTATACTTAGAAATGTATCAATGACACAAATACAGACAGTAGTAAATAAATGCTAGAGTCAGAATAATTCAGATTAGTAATTTCAGGTATGATGACAGGATTTGGGGTGATTTTTTTATTGTTGTTCACTTCTGCCTCTAGACAAAGACATATTTCTCTTCAAGTGACCAAGTGATGTTTTGAAATTAAATTATTTAACCGTACCTTTTTCAGCTTTAAAACCATTATTTTTGGCATGTTACAGAAGTGACATCAGCACTTCTAATGTGCATTAGAAAGATATAGTTTTCAAAACTGACTTGCATTTACTTTCTGTGGTGTTAGGAAGCACCTAGGTAAGTAGGGTGGGGACAGATATGTTGTAAAGTCCAAAGGAAATAAGATATAATTCATATTCCCACTAATAAAAAACAATTTATGGATTAGTTTTGTAGAATCATTTAGCTCATGCAGTTGTGCTCAGTGAAGAGGAGAGTGGTTCCTACTGGTAACTTTCGTATGATACTTTTATTGTCAGTGCCTTTAATTAGACAGGGAGAATATTCAGATTTGCCTATTTCTTTTTATGACTAAGTATTTGGTGGTGGTGTGAACCAGCAGAATAACAAGTAGAAGTACTTCGTTTGCCATTCTTTCAGGTGGAGGAAAGTTATCGTTTTCTTTTTTTTCTTTTTTTTTTTTTTTCAAAAAGGCATGCTCTTAAGTATGGTAAACTTTTAGTTCACCACAGTTTCTTATGCCTGTTTACTCAAAGGACATGAACTATAACACTGATATGACAAGGAGTGCTGTGGACCATTAAAAGGTCTTCTGCTATGCTGCTTCACCTGTTGATTTGCTTTTAGAGTTCTTGAAAGTCTAACTAAAGAGTGTAGAGTTTTAACCAGTTTGACCACAAATTAATTAAATACTGGAGCCTAAATACTGGTAGGGACTCACCACCTCTATCACACCCTTAAAGTACGTATAAAACCAGCCTCAATTTGATTGTGTTGATAAAACTTAGAACTGCTTTCTTTTGTGTGTTCCAGTTTCAGTTTTACACTGCATGGCTGTATAGAACTGTCTGCCACTATTCATGAACTTAACCAGCCCAAGACTATGTAGCTTGAGACTTGACAAGAGCAATAGCTATTACTTTTTTAAGTTTTACTAGGTAATGTAATCATAAGAGAAAAATCAAAAAGCGAATATGTGGAAACAAAAACAATTTTGTCCAAAGATGTTTTAAGAGGTTCAGCATAAAATGTATTTTTTCTGAACAGAGTTATGTATTTCCAGCTGAAAAGGAATGAGCCACAAATTGTACCCTCCACCACAAAGGAGAATTTTTCAGAAGTGTTCACCGATATTTACTCCATTAAAAATATGGAGATTAGCACCGTTAGATGTTTGATTTAAATTTATGCAGGACTGAGAGAGGTGGGGGTTAAATGTGAAAAAACACTGATTATTTATGGGGCTAGTTGTAATTAGAAGATTGAATCTTTCAGTTGCGGTTCATATTAGTAGCCTACTTGGCATCATTTAAATAAATTAAAAATTAAAAAAAGCAAAGTTGAGTGCACTGAACAGACATATAGAAAAAGCCTTTTTCCCCTTTTCACACTTCTGTTTCTATCTTTTGTATTTGATTTCGTGCCAAATGATAAAACACTTAAATTGGGAAGAAAATGCTGTCTAGAAGGGAGAACAGAAAACTTCACCACAGCACTGTTCTAGCAGGAGGCAAAGGAAGCCAGCAGAGCTGCAGACTTCAGCATAGCTCTGGTTCTAGTTGAACACTTCCTTAGGACAGAATTAAAACAGTGTAATCCTGTTTATTAAGCTGTTTAATTTACTCACCCAAAAAGTTAAATGAATAGATTGGCTGATGTAGAAGAGCCGTACTGAATGTGCCATTAGCAGCATAAAGCTATTGTAAAGAGGAGCTTTTGGTGGTACTTGGCTTGCACTTCTCTGCAGCATATTCCTTCTTTTAGGCTGGTTCTCACTTCGTGCCAGGCCTTTCTTCTCCTAGGGGATTCTGGGCACTTGTTAACAGAGCAGACACTTGTCTCTGGAAACAGTGGGAAATCTCTACATAAAAGGCATTATGCTGGAGTTAAATCAACCAGATTCTATTTTTATTTTTAACTTTTAAGTATGTTAAGTGGCAGCATGTGTTAAGTGAATTAAATTTCCCTTTCCCACAGCCATTGATAGATAAGTACCTCGTAAATTCCAGTAGGAGCAAGGGATCCTTACAGTTGGGAGTATAATAGTTAAATAGGCAATGAGTGCTCAACTGTAGCTTCTTTTTTTTGGTGCATGGTAAATAGCACAACTCCTGATTTTTGTCACTTCCGAAGTCTGAGTCGCAGCAAGTGCAAAGGTGGATCATAGTTCTGCGTATGTAGGATGGGTATTGGTTTCGGTCTTTTTTTGGAAGGGTGACATTATTCCTTCATTACTCCTTCAATCAGCTTTGAGGTGCTAAGTCATTATCTGTTTACATTTCTCCACTTCCAACTTTTTGTCTGTATTACCACAACATTGACTGAAATGAGAACAGGAGAAATACCTGATATTAAGTCGTGCTCCAGCAACTCAATTTTGACAGTGACACGCTTCTACTTGTGTGATGTGTTTTTTTAATATATATGTTTCCCCAGTGGTTTAATATGTGTTTTATTGTTAGTAACAGAATAAAGCATACAGGACACTTTAATCTGTTGAATAATTAGCAACTCATTTATTTCTTGCCTTGGAAAAAGATAAGCTGTAAGTAAAAACTTAAAAAACAACTATTTTTATAGCAGGGAAATATATTCTAAATTTTATAACTTCTGATTGTTACATTGATTATTTTTTGTCGAGATAAGTTTTGCTGGTATAAATACGTTGTCTAGACAATTTCTACAAGTTACTGAAGCAAAGTAGTCATTCTTATTGTATCCCAGTAACTAATAGATAAAATACATTCATTATCTCCCAAGCACAGACAAGCAGTCCTGATTTTCCGTGAGATCTTTCCGACCCTTTTCAAGGCAAGAGGGAGAGGGTAAAGTTCAAGATTCTTTTTGTATAACATATTCCTAGCCGGAAAAATATATTTTTTTTCTATATGAAAGTAACATTTTCTCTGTCTCAGCATACTATCAAAAGTGCATTTCTTCATATAAGACGACTGACACACATAGGTTAAAGTGTCCGGTTACCACTGAATTTGTGTGATTTTTGTTGTCATCTTCCTCAGGCCTTTTAAAAAGGCCTTGCCAGAGAAGCAAGTCTCTGCATGCTGAAACTGGTTTCTTGTTATATACCTGTCTTAAAAACACAAATGGATACCCATGAAACTTCATAGGGTGATCTGAAGATTAGGTGTTGTGTAGAATACTAAAGGGCAGGTGCATTTGTGCTTGTAAAGACAAGACACATTTAGTTAGAAGGGCCTAATGAAACTTTTGGGGTGAAAATAAATAGGAATTAGGCAATAAACTTCTTGAGATGTTTCCACTATACATCTTTAAGATTCTACATTTCCATGTAAATATTCTCTGCAGAAAAGTGATTGAACGAGTGGAAAGAAAACTGAAGATGTTTTCTCTTTGCAGGGATGGAGGGGCTCCTTATGATTCCCAGAATGGCTCTTTTTCATGTTTGTTTTGTTAAGGCATCACCCTCCCTTTTGCATTCAGACTTGGAGCCCACTGGAATCATCAGACCCCCCCTTTGTTGCCTTTAAAGAGGAAGAAATTAAGCTTGTGTTTTGAAGAGCCTGAAAGGCTTAGTTAATCAACAGCAACCTTGCTGGTTGTAACTCTACCCAAGATGTGGTTAAGTCTCATTATTTTATTCTGGAAAGTCTGTATTATTTTATTTAGTCCTTTTTATTATCATAACGTGCACGCATGTTTTCCTTCATCGATGGAAAATAGCCCAGCTGCTGTTGCCAGCACATTGCTCTTCACACGGCCTGGGAAAAGACACTTGGGCTGCCAGCCAGGAGTTGTGTTATGCCGTTGTAATTCTGCCCCTGTCAGTGGCTTTGGTTAGTTTGCACTGAATACCTCAGGTACAGCAAAGATGACCTAAATATTTCCCCTTTCCAGCTAGATATGAAAGAGGAAAAGGGGAAAATGAAAGATGGAGGCTCAGGAGCAGAATTTGAGTATTCCTTTTGCACTTCTGAAGTAGGTGCCAAGGAAAGCAGGCTATTTCTAGAACTCCAAACAGGTTCTCTTCTTTAATCTTTACTGAGACCGACTGTTACAGTTACTGGAAATTTTAGTTGGTTGTTTGATGTAGACATTGTTTGGCCTATCTGTGTGCCTTACTACACAGAGGTCTGGATGTTTCTGAGGTGAGACATTGTGGAGTCCTCAGCTTTACCTATCAAAATTTGTCTGACTTCTGAGAGATGGTGGCAAGCAGGATCTCAGCTCTTCTCAATTATCTGGGGGATCTGTAAGGACAGGGAAGATGGGAGATGGTGAACCTGAACCCTGGAGTGGTGCTGTCAGGCCCAGAGTTTCCTTCAGGCATGGCACTCTTGGCTGTGGTTATACTGTCTTTGTGGGCTGCACCTCTGAAAGACCACCCTTGTCCTTGCATGAGCTTGCATTTATTAGGTTGTATCTGTAACACTCAGGGCTACTGCATTATAACATAGAATTATTATTTTCTGGGGCTGTTTTTCAGCTCTGAGACAGTGTTTTGTATTTCTTGGTATTCCAGTTCAGAGAATCTGAAATAGTGATAACTGAAATAGAGATGGTAATGAACTAATAAATGTGCGTTATAGGTCCAGATTTGTGTAAGGATATTGCCAGATAGGATGGTATTGGTGAATTTGGTAATTCCAGTATCTGTACAGCTTGTCTGGGGCAATGTTATTTCGCTTTTCTCTAAACTGTATCCAAATCTGCTTTTGAAGAGGACTGACTGACTGACTGCTTCAGGAGGGAATTGTGTCCATTGTGTGAGAGGTCCAAAGACTTTTGTCCTGGAGTTTAATAAAAAACAGGACAAAACTGGCAGTTTTGGGTCATGGTAGTAAAAAGTACTGCAAATCACAAAGAAAGGTTTTTCAGTATCAAGTATTTCTTTGAACATTTTTCAACATCTAGGGCAATCTTTAGACCTGGAGGGGGTAGAATCTTTCAGAAAGACTTATGCTTTCTTTTTTATATTCAAGCCAACTGTTACACATCTCTTTTAAAATTGCGTATTTCTGTTCAATAACAGCTTTTTTTTTCTGTCGAATCAAAAATAGAATAGGTTTGTTTTCTGCATTTTAATTTTACAATCCGTTCAGCTGTATTGGATGCACTGAATATATTTTGGTCAGTATAAATTAGCTGTGTTACAGCAGCTAAATCTCTACAATTGAGTTTTCATTTTCAAGTGCTCACTCTCAGCTGGGTATTTTTTTATATATATGTATAATTTCTAAGTGGAAAATTAAAAATGCAGGTGTTTAAAAGTTATTACTTGGAGAAACTTGAGCGTTTACTCTTATTCTCAGTAAAATCTAGTCTGAAACCAGCTATTAAATACCTGTCTGTGTAAGCTTATTTTCAAATCTTTGCGTGTAAGTTATTTAAGTTACTGCTGTATTTTTGTACTGATGGAATGGAAAGTGCTCCTTTTTGGCCAGGTCTGCACGAAAAGAATTTTTCTTTGATCTTGTTAGAGCAGTAAGTTCTGTGCTTTTTTCCCCCCTTTCTTTGGGTTGGTTGTGTGTGGAGTGTGTTTGGGGTTTTTTTGTTACATAGTAAGTGTTTGCACGAAGTTGTGGTTTTTGTATTTTATGCTATTCAGTTTATGCTAAAACGGTAACCATTAACTAGGTACTGTCATGGGTTTTTTATATATGGGAGGCTTTAGGTACCTATCGTTCCCTTGGTGTGGAAGTGCTATTTCATTTATCTGGAACCCTTTGATATAAGAAGTAGCTGACTAAAGATAATCTTGTGTGCTGGGTCTGCTTTTTGGCATATGGAATGTGCTAGACTAACCACCGTGACTATGGTGTGCTTTCCGAGTGGTGAACTCTTGACTGAAATCATACAGCAAGAGAGACTGCAGTCCCTGAGAGGATTGTGTAGTGTGTGTTTAGAAATGAAAAACTAATAATAATCTTGTGGCAATGGATAAGTACTACAAAATTTGGTTGATATTTCTCCTCCAGCTTCTAAAGTATATCTTCTTCTTCTATACTTTAGCCCCTAGTAACATTTGTCAAAGCAGTGTTTCTGGTGTTCTGGTACAGTGTGTTACTCCTCCTTCCCTCCCAACTTGCCCTTTAATTACAACCTGTCACAAGAATGTCTGTGAAAGTGAATAATGTGTACATAGCAACCCTGATGGCTAGCCCGAAGGGTGCTGGGAACGGTGCTGCTCAAGCTGTTGTGTTATTAGACTCTTAGCTGTAGACAGTCTAAACATGTGACGTGCCTGGTATAATACATTCAGCGCACTTGAAAGCTGTGATTTTACTGCTTGGAGCAGGGTAGTATAAACGTTTTGATAAATGCTGCAATGTGCAGTTTATTAAGGTGCTTGACGGCACTTAAAGAGGCAGTCCTGTTATGCTGTTTGTATTGTATTGAGAGCAACACCAATACAGGGTAAAATGTTTAGCATTTGCCCAAATTTTATAGGAATTTGCTGTGATCTTGTCTGTCTTTGAAAGCCTAATTTCTTGTATCTGCATGAAAGAGTCTTAGCTGACTGCTTTCAAATGCAAATTATAATTCACTGGCTCAGTTATGCTCACCAGGAAGAGTGTTTTATGTGGAATTGATTGATGCATTACTTAATAAAGGAACAGTGTTTTCAAAGTCTTCACCAAAGCCATCACATAGTAGTAATTAAACAAGTTGCTCACCTATTCATCCTTTCATATACAATATTTGCTGTGAAAGTAGCAAGACAAAGTTTGATTTAAATGCTAGATGCAGCCAGTAAAAACAGTAACTGAACTTTCTTGGGAAGGACATTTTGAGGAAAAACCACCTGATGCAGAAAGGAAAAAGCTTAGTCTTGTAGCATCCCTTTAATCCTCTGCCTCAGATAAGCATAACTCTGTTTCCCTCAACTAGTGTCATCATCTAAATGTAAACAGAAATATTACAGAGAACTGTGATCCATTGGTGGTATGGGGAAACAGATATATCTCAGAAGTAATGTCAACACAAGCATTTGATAAATTTGAGAAAGTATAATCACCATATAAGTGACAGAGGTTCATTTCTATTTAAAATCAACCTGTAAAATGGAAATTTAATTGTATACTACTTACATGGTTCAACAAATCTCTCTTTAAAATGTAGGTGGTTTACAGGTTACTAAGAGTGATGCAACCCATTTGCTTATCTCCTCACCATGTTATCTTCTGTCTAAAGAGCACCTCTGTAAATGAGGTTATTTAGTGGACTACAAATTACATATTCAGGTGCCTGTTATTAAACTTCTAGTTAACACTTTATGGATAGCACTTACAAAGGTGTGAAGTCCAAGGTGGCAGTTTCTGCTGTAGTAAGTCTGTGGCATTAATTCAGAACAGCACGGCGGGCATTTTTGATGCATGAAACTTTGCTCTTTTTGGATCACTGATTTTTTTCAACATTTTAGGAAACTTTTTTTTTATCTTTCTTAATTTCTTGGATTTAAGTTAGTGATATTTGAACATACATGAAGGTCATCTTGGGGAGGAAGTCTATGCAGCTATTTCAAATAGTCCTTCCTCTCATGCCCCTCCATCAGTGCACCTGCCAGAAATAACACTTTCATGTGTTTTGAAAATACTGGCTTCATGCAGTATATTTTGGCAGGGAAGGACACCCGGTGGTGTTGGAACATTTGAGAAACAAGGTGAACAAGTTCCCGTTCTTGTTTGTGACAGATGAAATCCTCTGTCTGGGAGAGGAGGGCACAAACATGTACTAAGGAACAGAACTATAAAAAGTCAAAGCATTAATTAGGAAGACTGCAGTGCTAGTAAGACGACTTCTAAATCTACTCTTTACTGAAAGTTACTGTTTCTACTTTCAGTGACACAATGTGGGAAGGCAGGTGGTAAAACTAGGAATGTTTTTAATTGGATCAAATCCTATTACCCTGTGAGTTAAATGCTGACTCTTTTCTTCTTTGCAGTGTGCAGACAGGTGTATGCGCAAAGCTCTTGGAGGCTAATATTTGGAGTTTGATAGCAGCTCTCGGCTTATGGCAATGTATATGCCTCTGGGCCCCTGACTTGCAGCTAATTCCTACAGTAGTGAGGTACCAATAGTTGTACCTGCTCACTGGATTTTTCCCTGACTGGATGTTCAGATACAATATTTTGAGCTGCATTTACAGCCTTTCTCACCAAAGCTATGTAGACAACTGCAGACAGTTCTGTGACAACTTTTTTAAAAAAAAAAAAAAAGACAGTTCAATCTTGTCATGCTTTTGGGCTTTCTGCCTGTCATTTGCTAACAGCCACAGATTCTGCAGTGCTTGCTTTGCAGAGGCCCTGCAAGAAGCAAGAGATTCCTCACCATAAGGTTATAAAGGAACCTCTTGTCATATGGAGTGAAGAAAATTTATTTCCAGACATACCTTGGTTACTAATGCAGTTCTTTCTAAAATACAGTGGGACACGGGCCTTGATACTCAAACCCCGAATACAAAGCATTTGTTTGCATATTTTCTTTTCAGATTACATGGAATGGTAGTTATATTATGGCTAGGGCATCCAAAAACTTGGAGCAGAGTTTACAGTTTATTATCGTAAGTGTAAAATTATCAGTAGCCAGAGAGTGGATCTTCTCTGCTGACACATTGTACTCAGCAAATACCATACTGCTTCCTGTCAGTCTGAACGCTTGTTGCTGTTTTTCATTTCTGCCAGCTATGAGCAGCAATGGTACCCAAGGCAGAGCACTATACAGGTGGAGAGCGCTGTGAGGTGACAGATAGGTACATATGAAGTAGAGATGTCTGATAGGAGTATTTCAGGAATATATACTAATTTTGTAGCTCGTGGTATGCACAGCTGTACGCTATTTTTGACAAAGAGAAATATCTTTGTCTCTGTTTTACTATATAGCACATCTTTAAGGACTGTGATTATAGTGAGAGGCAGTTGGACTCTCCTAGTGATATCTCTGCATATTACATCACCTCTGCATCAGAGAGCCTCTCTAAAAACATGGCATTTACTTTTCTTGTGAAAACTGGCATCCACATATGGTCTAACTTTACTATTAGCTGTTTTGATTGTTTGATTGTGGGGATTTTTTTCATTTGATCCTTTGAATCCTGCACTGACTGACCCAAACTGATGGGGGAAGAGATGATTGAACTTACTTTTGGTCATCTTTAGGCAACCAAAATGTTCTGACTGATCCACTGTGACCTCTTATTCTGCCTCAACAAGTCCTCAGTGGTTACAGCTCATGTACTAGTTGCTCACTCCCTGGTTAAATCTGTCCTGAAACACAAAGAAAGGAATGCAGTAGCTGCATTTGACACAGAAGTGGACAGAAATCAATTCCTTGCATCTATAAAATACCTTCAGCATGAATTAAAAGTTCTGGCTATGGAAGGAGTTTAAAACTTTGCTACTATGAAGTCTTGCCTGTTAAGGAGATTATTTCAGGACTTGTACTTGATCAGGTAATCATGTGGAACATCTTGTTCTGCCTTAGTATCTGTTACACTACTGAGGGTAATTAGGAGGTATGTAAATGTAAAAAGAAATCTCATGTACTAAGTTTGGATGGGGAGCCTACTGCTGTTCTTGAGTTGTTTGTGCAAAGTTAGTTATTTGGACATCATGCTTGCCCTGAGTTCCGGGATAGTATCACAAAATCTTTTTAAAGGGTCAAAAAGGTAACTATGAATGTTTTACATAGCCCATTTGCAAGCGCTCGGTGATTTTGCAAATGGTACTAATTTGTCATTCAAGTATAAAGCAACAAACTGGAAGACTGGGATGGTAGGGCAGTCTTTCTCACTGCTATTGGAAATAAAGTAAAACTATTGTGGTTTTTCTCGGAGTAATCCATTTTGATGGCTTGCTTTTTAAATGTATTGCAATCAGTATTTAAAGGGCAAGTTTGACATGTGATACACAAAATACTGTTCCTTTGGGTTTTGATTTTGATATTTTGATACATAATTTTTCATATTTTGATTTTTTTTAATCATTATTATTATTTTGATAAACAGAATTTCTTGATCAGTGTAGCAACTTTTCATGAAGTTGCTACACAGAAACTGACAACTCCTGTGTTTGGTTTATGGAATGAATTAACTGGGGTGAGAGGCTTTCAAGGACTGGGCGATGTGTGTGTGTTCTTGCACTATGTGACCTGCCTATGGTGAGACTGGGGGGGGGTGGGGTAGAGTACAGCTGCTAGACCCCAAATTCCTATCGGACATCTGTGAAATCAAGTCATGTTGGACAAGTTTGACAGGTAAGCAAATGGCTATCAAACTGTGATGCCTGTATACTTGGGAACCTGCAGAAAACAGCTGGGAGCTAGATTAATGCAGAGAAAAATATCTGTTGTTTCATGCTTTGAGAGGGGGTTCCAGTGATTACTCTGAGATTAAATAATCCTGGTTGAATGAGGTAAAATCCTGCCTAAACAGACATAAATAAAGTTTGGGGCTATCAGTGTGACATTTTCATGACCAGCAAATTCATCCCAGCTGTTTCAACAGATAGGCCGGGGTTCCTGTGTTGGACTAGTTGGTGCAAAGAATGAACTTGTATGGTCCGATAACTTTTTTTCTTTTGTTTAACTTGCCTTACTTAAAACAAACTTATTTCAATTTAAGGGCTATAATATGCAGTGTGCTAATGATATGTCTGTTTCAGTTTGCAGCTCATCTAGTGAAAAACAAGTACCCAAGGGTCTGCATCCTAGATGGGGGGATTAACAAGATCAAGCCAACTGGTCTCCTCACTGTTCCTTCTCCACAAATTTAAGTGACTGTAAACATTCAGGACAATCTATCTGAATAGGGAAGTCTTACCATACAACATGGATATCCCAAAACCAAAGGGCATTATGGCATCTTCACTATACAAGCTATCCTGATGATCAGTGTCTTATCCTGCAGATGTAGAGCACGGGAACTTTGCATTTATTCTTTGATATAAAGCTTCAGCTGTAACAGATGAAAACTGTGAAGATTCAAGCTTTCCAAGAAGCCTCTTTCAGCATTGATGTAGTGCACAACTGGTTGAGCAAGTCTGAACACAAGAAGAACAACTCAGCTGCCATTTGGTATCTTATAAATATTTCTGCAGAACAAAATAAACTGGCACTTGATGGCTCTAAGCTGCACTCAAATAGATTATTTTTCAGAAGTATTTTACTGTGAATATTGAAAGTAACAAGCTGAAACTGTATCCTGTGTGTATCCTGTGAAAAAGTGTGTTCTCTAATATTTTGAAGAGTAATTGCTGTATCTTGTGACCTACTTTCTTTTCGAGAAAGCATTTTTTTCATCTGGCTTGGAAATAAAGATGTGTCCCAGATTGGAGTTCACTGTAAGAGCTGCTGCTGAGGCAATCCAAACTGTATCATATCCTGCAGAGGTGGAGAAGGCCTACTCCTTTGTGGAGAATTTAACGTTCTATTTCCATAAACACAGCAAATGAAACAATTTCTGAAACAATTACATTTACCAAAAACATAGGCTTTTGACAATACTGTGTCTTATGACCATAGATCGATTATTCTGCAAATAATAATGCTTTTCCACTTTAGAAGCTCATGCCTTAAAAAGAGTCAATGCAACTTTAATTTTCATATGAAAGCATTGTAGAGGAACCACTGTTGGGTCTGAATTGGAGGTGCAAAGTTCTCTATGGTTCTCTTCTCTACTCTTTCAGTTAGTGCTGTCAATTTTATTTTTTTGTAAGTCCTGTTTCTTAAACATGAACTTTAAAACCGACAGGCTGAGACAGCAAACCTGTCTCTAAACTAAACTAGATGCAAGTGCTATAGATGAGTGAAAGCAGGCTTCCACAAAGGGCATAAGGTGACTCTGCACTAGAGATGTAGAAATTACTTGGCAATAAGAAGCCAAAAGTATTGAAAGTACCTACAGAAAAAAAAAATTGGCATGTCTCTGTTGCTGAGAAGCTGAAAATAAATTTGATTCAGACAAATACCATGTTTCAGGAGATGTGAAAAAAAAGCCACCTTAATTTCTCTCCCTCAAAATCCCAGGTTAGCTTTGCTGGCATGTCAGGTCCTTTATTCTAAAAAACAGTGGGGGGTTGGGGGGGAAGGCTAGGAAAAGAAAAGAATCTGTCTTCAAGAATGCTACTTGAAAATAGTACCTTTAATCCAGAAAAACCAGTTGTGATAATGTAAGACTGACAATATGAGCCTGAAATTAAATGGGAATTTGGAAGAATTTATTTTAGACAGGAGACAAACTTTCATATTTCTCTTTCTGCATTTTTAAAGCTTAGAAAACGCTGGTGTGACATGAGGCTTAATAATCACTGAAGTGCAGGGATTAAAGTGTATTTTGTAAAATGAACAAATGACACCAAAGATCTGTTCACCTTGTTACAGTCACATATTAGCTTGCATTGTGAACTTGACGCTGTGTTCTTTATTGGAGTGTTTTCTGGGACACAGCCCTTTACACGATACAAACTCACTGTTAGGGTAATGAGGATTTGCTCTTTATATGGTTATCATATGCCCTAATTGAGGATTTTATATCGTGAAGAGTTTTTAGTTTGCTAAACAGAAAGTTGCAGCAGCTAACTTTATTTCATTTTACTTCTGTTGCGAGAGATTTCCGAAACTGAGACACTTGTGAGAGGAGAGGAGGAGTCAGTGAGAAGGCTGTGAACAGTCTCTATAAATCACAGCCAAAACGATCACTTTTTTGTGCTGTTTTTTTTGTTTGTTTTGGGATTTTTAGTGGTGGTGGTGAGTTTGGGATTTTATTTTGTTTGTTTGGGAAGGTTTTTTTTGAACTGCAGCCATGGAAGATGAGACCTTGCAGAAGGCATTGAAAGAGGAATGCTTTGGTTTTGCCTATGCGATGACCTGAAGATTTTACCCTGAGTCTTCAGAAGCTGGTCTGTAGCACTAGGTGCTGTTTCCAGGGAGGTTTACTCTTGCCACAGCTGTGGTTTTGAGAACCCTATTGGAAAAGTATGTTGGGTGAAAAGAATATGGAGGAAGAGAGGCACCTTTTAGCTCCCTTTATCTCNCTGAAGCTTTCAAGAAGTTTTTGACTTTAAAAATTCAAGATGCCTGGTAGAGTGACCAAGTAAGGGATCAGAAATGAAATGTAAGGACAGATCATCATGTTCCTCTGTCAACAGAGGGTTTCGACAACAATCTCTGGTGAGGCACATGGTGCTCAGCTGACTTCAGAAATGACTGGAAACGGAGAGGAGCAGTTAAATAACAAGCTTCCTGATGCTACAAAATCATCCACCGTGATCAAAGTTTTGCGAGGCTGCATGAAGAATAAGAAAGACCGTGATACTCAGTGTCAGAGAGATTCACTATGAAAGGGTATATCTGGGGCCCTGGAGAACAGTTTTAACCATATTCAACAGTGAATTCACTGACAGATAAGATAACATTGCAAATGCCTAACAGCAGCCAGAAAGCCACACAGGATATTGGTGATTGTATGGAAGGAAATGAACAAAACAAGTTATGCCACCAGAGAATTAACCCATGTGATACATTCTGAACACCACACAGATGCTTTATAGTACAAAAAAGATGCACAGGATTAGAATGACTACAAAACAGAGTCAGAATAAGATGATTTTAGTTACGTTGATTGAAACTCTTAGTTTGTAAAAAGAGGCAACCAAAATAGAACATCCCACCTTTTGCTGAGAGCACATTCTTAAAATGTGGAATTGGTCACCAGAAGAGGCCAACAGTTGATAAAAATACTCATAAAGAAGAATTAGACAGCTTTGTGGAATAGCTCTATCTCTTGACTGACTATTAATGACAGTGGTTGAGAGACGTATTCAACTCAGGGCTTTTCTGATCTATAGTTAAGAGAGGTTGGGGGAATACACCCGAGAAAGACCACCATGTTTCTTGCGCTCCTGTTTCAAGCATTTGCCCTTCATGAGTGCTTATTGGGCTATATCCAATACAGCTGTTCAGGTGATGTTATATATTTAATCCTAGCTTGATATTTCCTTCTCCTTTAGGTACTCAGAAAAGGACTGTAAGCACAAAGAATAAAACGCCTTTGAGAAAACTGATTTTAATGTGTACCCAGCCACTCATTCCTGTAGTAGGAAGTATTCTGTATCTCTTACAGGTATTTTAATTCTTAAAGAAGTCAAGTTCTCTTTCAAGTGAAAAATACCTAATATTTAGCAGGTGCATCAATTCCTTTTTGACTAATACAATTGGGTTTAGTATTTAAATGCAGTTCAGTCTTCACTTTCAATTTAGGTGAGTAAGATCCAAAGCCTATATATTCCATTTGCATATGGATATGTTTTTGACAGAGGACTTTAAAACTGCCATTAAGTAAAAGTTTACATTGTGAAGTAATGCGTACACATATTTTCCAGGTGAAGTTGTGAGAGAGGATGTATTTAAAAGCAGGAAACGTCAAGAACTTCTAACAGTATTGAATTTTTTTCCCGTGTAAATAGAGCTACCTGCAAAGTTCTGTAGTTAACAGCTGGATATGGATGCCAGTTCCTGATATACCTGCACTTACTACTTTAGTCAGCATTTTAAAGACTGTACCTATAAATAAGCATACTATGCCTGCTTATTTTAATTCAGTTATGTAGGACAAGCACTCAGTCACAAAATTGGCTTCTGATCTCTTTTTCCACAGACAAGGAAAATCCTTGCATTTTGTGGTCACTTCTCATTAGAGAATTTTATCTAATTTCTGCAGTGTTTGCCCAGCTTAAGAGCATCAAGATGTATTTGCTCTGTTACCCCACCAATTTTGGCACTGCTGTAGTGGGGCCAGCAGTTGTCAGATTTAATAGTGCTCTTGAAAGATTTCTGGAGGCCAGGTTTTCCAAACATATACATTTCTAGCACCATGGTTTCTCCAGCTGTACCATGGTCATTCTCTGCTTTAGACTGCAACTGGATACCATAAAAATCTAGGAGCAGAAAAAATTCATCTTTCATGCTGATGTCTTCTACTGCTTGCAGAAAAATGTACCAACTAAATATTTCCCACTGTTTGGCCTGGAAAATGTAGCCTCTCCCAGTCTGTTTTTTCCTACCATTTTAAAAACATCCTGAATCTGCCCCAGCCACCTGTGCCTATAGCTTCCTGTCAGGATGGCCAGATTCCCCACAGGGTCCCCAGCTGGGCATTGAAGGAGAACAGAGCAAAGGTGTTAAACCCTCTTTTGGCAGTCTCATGCCTACAGATCATTGCAGACTAAGAAACATTTGCTGTTAAACTAGTGTCCTTCTTTAGACCAGACGTAGTCCTCTGAGTTTTTTATTATACTTTGCATCTAAGTTTCTTGGTTGTTTTTGGAATTGTTTTGTTTTGTTTTGTTTTTTTTTTTTTACAAGTAGATATTTGTGCTATTTGGTCTACTTTTTTGAGCAAAGACTAAGACTATTTGTCCTTATCCTAGGAACCTCCCTTCCTGGACCCATCTTGTCTCCCTTTGTCATCCTGGTTTCTCTAAGTCTGGGTCATCCGCAACCATAATACCTTCCTGGTTCAGGATGGGAACAACTCACCTTATGTAGCAGAAAGGAGGGAAGTTGCAGTATTTACTTCACTTTAGTTGTCATTAATGTGGTTCACTTCAGGTACTTCCGGTTTGTTACTTTTTTCATTTAGAATGAGTTTTCCCTTCAGACTTATGTTCTCCCCACTGGTAGTCCAGGATATTTGATAGGCAGTCTTTCTGATATTTCTGAAGTAGAAACAGTAACCGTAGTAGCTCAACAGAGACAGGTATATATTCTTTCACTTCAGGGATTTATTTTTCTGATCTACTGAATAATCTCTAGAAGTGTGAAGGGCTAAATAATTTGTCCGAGTGGGTAAGGGGTTAAATTTCAATACCATCCTTTCTTTGATTCTTTTTTCAGGCTTTAATCTATTATTAAGCTAACTGACAAGACCACTACGCTTCTGTTTGTTGCCATCTATGCCTTTGTGTGATGTAATCTGTGTAGGCATAATACAGTGGTGCAATGTTATTTTTGAGACCTTCTGGATATCAGTAGGTAGACTTCCCTTTCTACTGTGTCCAGCTAAGGAAGATGCTTGTTGGAGTATCTCTTAGCTGGACTTCAGAGCTGCATTGCACGCAACTCAACAAAAAATACCCAAATCACATGAACTCTTTAGCACCTGCATCACTCGTTATTATTCAGAGAGGTACTGTGAGAGCCTGTTAGTTTTGTGGCCTGAGACATACTTGCTGTTCCTATTTTCAAGGTGTGAATGTCATCTAGAATATCCCTTCTGGAGGTTTAATTTACATCTGCAGTTTTGCTAGCTTTTCAAGTTTCTTTAGTTAATATAAAAACTAGCTATATCTTTAGTTAGCTTTCACAGTGTTCAGATTGAGTTACTAGGAGGTCTGGGAATTGTGTGGGAATGAGTGTGGCCTTTTAATCTCCCATTTCCAGTTATCTTTGCTGATGAGTCAGACTGGCCTCTCCCAGTGTTATGTTAGAAACTTTACTGCCATCAGTCTTATCTTGCTATTTTTAATTCCTTCTCCTGGGCCCAACTTGCAAAGATTGACTGAAAGAATTATTATTTCTCCCAAAAGAGTGTTTGTTTCCAGGGTAAGTAGTGAAACTTGATCCGTGCTGGCTGAGCTAACATGAGATTTGTATATTTGACTAGCAAAGCTACAGATTTTCCTTTTTCTTTGAATCGCAAGCTATAATGCCAGTATTGTCATTCTTTTAGAATTCCAGCCTCAGTAGAGAGCAGATGCCAGAAACTGCATTCTGTTTTGGAAATAATGTTTCTTTTGCCTTGCAAGTAACCATGAGGCTTGAAGTTTGCTGCTGGTGGTGCCTTTTAAATAGTAACACAAAAATGCCTTTTGGACAACAGTTTGTGTTCTATGACAACAGAGTCTGTATTCCTTTAATTTATGTTGACAAATTCATCTTGTGCTAGTATAAGCATGTGGTTGAACATAGTTCAATATTGCAGTGTGGCTGTCTTACTATATCAGCATTTCATAAACCAGTGTTCAGCAGAGTTTAAAGAATCTGGTCCAAAAAACAGAATCAGTAGAGTATTATTACCACTGAATCAATTTATAAGTATTTCTTGTAAAGCTTTTTCCCAAAATGTATTTAAGCCTAATGTAAGTCCATGTTCAGATTAACCTCTGGTAGTGGTCTTGCACATAAAGGTAGAGAGACTCCAGTGCATGCAGTCTTGTAAATCACATATTTTACTTCTCTGGTACTAAGTCCTTATGTGCTTTAGGAGCTATATTCTATAATGCATAGAAACCAGGTTTCCAGACACAATAATCTGTGTGAAAGAATAGAGAGTAGAGTAACTCAGAGATTGGTGCGGTAATCGTTATATTCAATGGGAACAATCCAGAGAAAACTTGTAGATCACTCTCTTAATTAGTATTTCCTCACTGAAGCCATATTAAATTTGTCTTTTCTTTGTCTGTCTAGGGTTATCTGGCATTATGTCATTTTAGAGAGTCAGAGCATCTGATGGTATCAGCTCTTGCCGGCTGAGCTGGCCAAAGGAATAAAAGTTCTGTGAGTACAACATGGAATAATTGTGGGTTTTTAAGAGATTTGGCTTGAGTTATTGGGCTACTATTTCCTGCCTTGCTACAAACTTTTGATATGCCTTGCAAAATCTTAGTCACTCAGTTTCCTTCACTGAAATGAGGCTAATAACACTTCCTAATTTTACTCGGAGTAGGAAAAAGAAATATAGTGAGTACTGTGATCACTTAAAATGCGTGAGTATGAGGACAATGCAGACACTAAACTCTTCTTTCCTAGGAGCAAGCTGTTTCCTTGGGAAGGCAAAGTGACAACATGAGTTCTCCATCACTAATTTTGTAAGCAATCATTTCACTAGTAAGTACTATTAATGAATGAATTTCAGCATTCCCACAAATAATTTATCAAGAATATAGTATTAGTAAGGAAGAAGCCTTTGTATTACAAAGCTTGTTATAAATTTTGGTTAGCTACATCTAGCAATCCTGTTAATAGTGCATAACGAACACTCTTGTGCAGTTAGGCCATAATAAAATATGATGTATTTTCAATGACTACAATACTTAGATTATTTTTTTTTAACTTGATTATGATCAAGATTGATGTTGATCAAGCTGAAATCCTAGCCTCCCTTATAAAGCAGAGGTCAGGCATAAGAAAGTGTTTTTACTTTTTATTTTCAGTTCTTTTTTCTCTTTTAGCAATTCAAGTGACTTCGTGTTGTATGCACAGAAGTTATATGTAGAAGAGAAGAAGTGGATCAGTTTGCATAGCACTTTTGGGTCCTGCCGTGGCTTGTTAAGGCATATCAACTCTGCCTGCCTCAGCAGTAGTAAAACACCAAATTTTTTTTGCTAACAGTTTTCTCACAGCTTCTCAATAGGGAAACATAGGCACTGAGGCCTGCATGAAGGGGTAGCAGGAGGGATCTAATGTCACTGACATGTTTATATGCTACACTAAAATACCACAAGCTAGGAAGCGTCAGACTTTCTGGATGGATCTCTGTTCCTATACCTTTTCTCCACTTCAGATCTCTATTTAAAGAACTCAATAAGGAACAAATCATTTATATTAACAGAGATAAATGTAGACTAGAATTTTGGAACTAAATGTCATGGAGTTCATCGTGTGATATTTAGCCTTTGCTAGTAGTCATCTTTTTAGATAAATTAGCATGTGATACTGTTATTACTCAATTTTCCATCTCTTTAGACTGTCAGTGTTCTTACACAAATTGAATACGTTCATGCTCTGGGTATTCCTGACATGTTCTAACAGCTGTTGAAAGACAGGATTTTACCCTTAATCTTCTCTCACTTGGCACTCTCACAGCAAGCTGACTCAAAACAAGTCAGAGATGTAGGTTTTTTTCAGTCGCTTCCATAGAGAGAACTTTATCTTGCTTGGGAGCTTAGTGTGTAGTTCTGGCACCAGTGAGCACAAGAGTGGCACAGTCTATCTTCTGCTGTGTAATTATAATTATGACTTTAAAAGTATTGTACAGACCTGGAGTTTCAGAAACATACTTTTAGTGTGCGTACAACATTCAGCTTCCACAAAAGGGTTGACTTTCTTGCCATTATGTCAATTAATTTGATTTGTCTCGGTTCAGTTCCTACCCTAAATGCAAATTTTCTCAAATCCTTCAAAATTTGAATGAGCTGATACGTCTGGCCTTACATCTTTGTTTCAAGTAAAGCTGTTTCTTCAAGCAATGATGTTTCTCCAGCCTCAGAGAAATAGGTGTTGTCAGATGTATGATGATGTCCACCAAGATGATGTCCTCAACACAGGGTGTCCTGTGTGTTACATGTCCTCAGTGCAGAACCAGTTCAGACCTCTCTGGCAGCTCTTCAGCAACTGGAATACTCCTACCTCAGGTCTGGAAAGATGCCTGCTTTACAACATGGGAATGAACATGGAAAGTTTAGTTTAGCATATAACTATATGCTATAATATATACCTATATAAAATATATGTATAACAATGTAGTTAGCAAACAGCTTGCTTTAAACTGACAAGGCTGTTAAAAACTTCCAGCTCTTTTTGCAGGATCCTCTGAACCTAGCTAGAATAGCTCAAAGGAATTGGAATAATGAAAATTCCTCCTTTGCAATATTTGTATAGACATGCGGTGCATGCACATACACATGAATCTGAGTGTTTTACTAAAAAAGGCAAGTCTTCTTGCTGTTTCATGCAGAGAAATTTTGCACTTACTTTTGAAGAAGAAACCAGCAAAATGGGCAGAGTTAGAACCCAATGCTGTTGCAACATATCTGAGCTCAGTCGTTCCAAATACTCTCACTCCTTTTGAAATGCTTTGTGCCTCTTGGTACTATATGTGCAAATATATATTTGGCCAATGTTTCTTCCTAATGTCATGTATGTAACCCAGTATTTGCCCAGGCTTCTTTGCTGTCTTTCATCCTGCCTGATAGTGCTTTTACAGTGTACTTTACAGGCCCTCCCTCCGGGATTTCATTCAACATTTCTCAGGGCCTTACCTTTTGCTCACCTTCCCTATCGGAAACACGTGATGGGTTTTCTTTCTCGGAAGAGTTTTTTAATGCACTCATTGTGTCTCCTGTTCCTGGAAACTGCTTGTTCCTTATTAGCAGATGCCTGAAGCCACTGACATTACGATCCTGGGCTTGTAATGAAATGAGATTGCTGCTGTGCAAAGGGGGAGGGAGGGAGGAGTGGAAAATTTCTCTCAATGCGTCCCTTGGAAAGGCAGCCCTCTCATAAAAGAATCGCCAAGAGAAGTCTTCATGTTGATGGATGAGAACCAGTGGGGGTGGCAGGAGACAGCTGAAGGCAACAGGGAGTTATTCTCTAATTACTCTTTTCTGGCAAGGTAGAATAACTGACACCTAGGGCTGTGCTTCAAACTACTGCCCCTTGTTACAGGAGCACCAACGTTCCTCATGCTGGGGCTGCTCTTGGGTTATTGGGTTATCACATCCTGAGGCAGTGGTGTGAACTGTCACCTCCCATTGTGGCAAAGACAAGGTGGCTGCTTTTTTCTTTCTGTTTTTTTTTTTTTTTGTGAAGTAGTGGGGAAAAAAAACAGGCAGTGAAAAAAGTCAAGCAGCCCTACTATGTGTGCTGCACAGAAAAGTTGTGCAATAAATGGTCACAGTAGCAAGTAATCTAAACATATGAGTATTAGGAATTTATTATACTGAACTTGAAGATATCCTGTGTTTCTGGTGGTCATCTGGTGAATGCCAAAAGAAAAAAGGAACCTCAGCCTTCCTCCACCTTCCACTTTATTCAAGCTTCTTCTCATTTTGTCTTGTCCCTTCTCTGTGATACCCCTCCATGTGAATCCAGGACCGGATGAATCCTGTTAAGCTTGCATTAGGACAGACCTCATGGGGTCAGCAAACTTGCTGAGAATTTGAAGTACTTAAGGCTGAATAAATACCGTACTCTGGCTGTGACAGACTGGTTGCTGTGATGCCATGATACAAAACAGAACATTAGTGGTTTGGCAAATGGAAATTTTGTTTGTTACAGAGCACTAAAAGTGTTTTGCCTTTGTCTTGTGCAAATACAGGTAGGTATGTAAACTGAGTACTCCTCATTATTACATCCTACCTGTGTGTGTGTCCAAGGAGGGAGAAGGCATGCCAAAGTGCAGAAGGAGAAGCAGCGGTCCAGGAAAACTCACCACGTCCCTTCTGCCAGTCTTGGAAACCCAGGACCACCTTTCTCACAGGGACGGAGTGGTCTTCCTAGAAGCAGCACTGGGTATCCCTGGTCCCGAGGAAGCAGGTAGGGCAGATCTGGCTCTCCTAGAGCCTTTCCAAAGTCAGATTCCATTGCAGCTCCAACCCTTCTCCAGTATCCATGACAAGTGGCCCCCAACCAGGCTTTTCGTCCTCCAAGGTGACAGGATTAAATTTGCCAAGAGCACTGAGAAATCTTTAGCTGGTACATATAGTGCAGTGCATGTTATCTCTCTCTTTCTGTATAAATAATATTATATGCATGCACACAGTCAAGGGGATGAGATGAGGTCAGTCTAAGAAAATGGGAAGAGGCATTAGTTCCTGACATTGTAGCTGTTTAGTTGTTTGTTGGTTGGTTTGTTTGTTTGTTCTAAGTGTTTATAAGGAACTGATGATGGAACCTAGAATAAACATGGGAACTGGAGCTTACATCTGTTGTTAAACATGCTGTAAAAGGTAAGAGTTTCTGAACTTTTCAGAACTATTGTTAACTTCAGTCAGGACCTTAGAAGGATCACTGCAGAACCGTGATGGGGGGATGACAGACTGCTAAGAAGCTCTTATCTACAAATAATGCTGTTAGTGTATACCCTCCCTGACCCTTTGCCCCTAGCACACAGGACCCTAGTTTCTTTCTCAGACCTTCGACTACTGCTGTAGTTGAAGCAATAAAAGCATTTAATAGTTCAGAGTTACAAATCACAAAAGAATATGCCCAGCAATTTTTCTCAGGTTTTGGCTTGGTGTTTTCAGGGTTTTGATTTTTAGCACAGGCGAACATGTATTGTGAGAACAAAGTTATGCTGGAGAAGCCCCTAAGCATTATATCCTACACAGTTTTCAAAGGTGGTTGGTCATCCATAGCAAGCAACTTAGATAGAAGTGCAGCAGTGGATGGGTCACCAATTTGAATGGGAAGCTGGGCAGGGAGAGTCTGGGAGTTTTGACAGGGTGTGAGGAAGTTCAAGGTGTGTTTTATTCTCTGTGTAAATTCACATCTAAAACTTGAGTCAAGCAGACTGTCCCAGGGATCAGAAAGTAACAATTCCCGGGCTCTTACGCTGAGCTAGGCTTAAGCCTATACTTGCTTGAGGTGCATGGAGGACTTCACTTTATTGTAAATTTTGGTATAGCTGGCTGTCATTACTGATGTAGGGAGCAGATGAAAAGGACTGAATGCTTGCCCCAGCCAGTTAGTGGGCATAATTGCAGGTCAATCCATTGTTCTGCTACATTAAGTGTTAGGGTAATGTCGGTAATCTCCACTGTATACCTGTTTGCTTGCTGTAATGTTGTGTTGTCCTGTTGCAAAACCTCACCTGTTCATGATGTATAACATCTTGATAGATTAGTACAGCATTGGACTCTTGCAGTTTTGTGCAGAAACATATCAGACTTCTATCTGTGCTACTAGGTATGGAGCAGGTTAAGTAAAGGTTATTTCGTGCAATAGAAACTGCTCCTGGTAACACATAGCCAATTTTCAGAAGTCTCCAGTTACTTACACAAAGGACTTGCAAAAAATATGAACCCTTTGTTAAATGTCTACATGGAACCAAAGTTCCTGAAAATCTGGACTCCATGGTTGCTGCTAAACACTTAAAAATTTGGACTTGAGCTTGGAAAATTTGTCCTCATAAGGGTCAGGATTTATTTACAGCCTGTAAATGGTTTCAGTGGGAAGTGCTGGCAGAGCCATCCCACTAGTATTAATTGTTAACCTGTTTTGGAGACCACCCATTCTGCCTGTGCAATAGAACAAGCCTAAATGGGGCATTCATTGCCGAGATTCATCTTTACTGATTTCATTTCATTGATTAAAAAAAAAAATAAAATGTCTCCTGCATCTGTTTTCCTCGTGAAATCTTAAGCTGACTACAAAATCCTCTTGAAGTCTCTGCTGACCCTATTTCAGATTTCATTTTCAGGGGAGTGCTTTTTAATAAGAAACCTTAAGAAGTTCAAATATTAGCAGGCATGAGGTGCATGTTTTCCTGTGCTGTTTTACTGATTCAGCAAGATACTTATGCAGATGTCAGAGGCACCGTCAGGTTGAAGATAATGTCATGACTCCTACCTTTAAGTTAGGCGTAGGCCTAAATACCTTAAATACTTTATTCTGATCTGGCTAGAAACAATTAGCGGGGATGATCAAAACATCGAGCTTTGCCGGAATCCTCGCAAAGACCTGAGGGTTCTCTGCTGTGTTTTTGTTTTGTTTTATTAAACTAAAATTAAAAATACCTCCTATAGCCAGAGAGCATTAATCAGGCTAAGGAATAGCAGTCAGAATAATAATGACGGTACTTTGAGGGAAAGAGGATGGGGTAGAAATAATCAAAAACAAAACGGAGAAAGGCCACCCACCAAAGACATGTTGAAGGGATGTAAACAGCCTTGAGAGTATGCCCAGATATCCTGGAGCTGCTCACGTTCAAATAACACATCCCACTCATGAGCAGTTCCTGTCAGAGAGAGGAGGAGCCTTTCTTCGCTGTAGTTGTTGAGTTGCAGCCTACAATTAGGTAATGTTTTGTTTCAGGGGCCTGCGCTATGGGAGGTACTGCTTGTGCAAAGGCTGCCTTTACTCTTGGATTTAGCTGTGGCGTAGCCTCCAAGGAGAAGAATTATCTCATTAACTCTTGGCGAGAAGACGGTGTGCAGCCAGAACGCTCCACATGTGCGCAGCATGGTCTTTGTCACGCAATACAATTTGTAATTGCTGATTACTTTTTGGCTGATGCTGAAAGCTTGCCTGTCAATCCCCACCTAGAGTGCAAAACAGTAAGTAATCATCCTCCCCCACCTCCAGCCTAGTTCAGCGTGAGCTCCACAGAAGAGGCAGGAAAGTCTTGCTGCAGGAGAGGCTCATAACCTTTGGTCATATACAACCCTCCAAAACCATAAATTAAATTCCTGAAGCTTCATAGTGTAGGTAGGTTTTGCGTATGAGTGCACATGTACTTAACGCATTTCAGAAGAGTTTTTTCTCTCTTTCTTTTTTTTTTTTTTAACACCTATTTGAGTGGCTGGGGTTTTTTTAATGATAACCGTGGAGCTTGGGAAACTGTGGGATTTCTCATATAGAGGTACATCCAGTCTGGGGTTGTTCTTGTTTGCAGTCAAGCAGCAAATTATCCTAGTGCATTTTGGAATATTTAGAAGAAAACAGTATTTGGACAAAAAGCCATTTTTTATTGTAGCTTTTAGAAGTGAAGAATTAAGGAAGCTGAAATTATGTTGTTTTCATCAAGATGATTGAAAGTTTGCAAAGCTCATGTCAGTGAAAAGAAATCAGTATGCAGAAGACAGAGATATTGCATATAATAGATGTTCTACCCAGATTTGTCAATCAGTCAGTCAAAATCTTGAGACTTGGAAAAGAATTCCCATTCACCAAGTGCTCAGCCTCTAACCCTGGTTCCTTCTCCCAGTTTTCTCCTCATATATGGATATAGGCTTCCTTTTCCTGCCTACTCCCTCTGCCTCACTTACCAGAAAGTCTGCATAGTATGTTATCTGTTATTCCAAGTAGATAACTAATTATTTAAATTTTTTTTAAGTGGATACTTCCAGACATAATGACATAACAATTTACTATAACTGGTAAATTTTCTGAAATCAAAGGACAATTTGAAACCATCATGCAGGAGGAGGAGAGAGGGAAAATCTGAAGTTCATATTCCTTGCATTTCTTCAGGATTGCCCTCTCAACACTGGAACTCTATTTGATGGAGGAACTGATGAATGTGAACCTGCTGAGCTCTGATACACTGGTGTCCTTGCCAAACCAGGTAACGATGTGTGAGACCATTTCTGTACATTTCCAAACGCAGCTGTCCCTGTGTTATAGTAGCATGGTTGTGGATGATAGGCTGTTGCCCTTCTCTAAAAGCAATGAGCCTTACACATGCAGTCCTGCCAAAATATGCTCTCACCTGTACAAATGGCAGCTAGTAGAGTAAATACTGACCAAACTGACCAATTCCTATGCTTTTTTGGAGCACAAATTGCTACAGGGAATAGTTGTTTCATTATGCCACTGTGCCCATAAGATAGACCAGACTTATTTTGTGGGAAGATGGTATAGGGTTATTCAGAGCTCGTGAATGATTAGTCAAGAGGCAAGAACAAAGCAGCGGTTCAGCAGTTCAGACCAAAGTTCATTTTTGTTTATCCAAAAACCCACATCTTTCTGGAGGTGTCTGTCCAGTCCACAGCTCATACAGATTAGCTGTTAGAAACGTTATTTGCGACACTGTGCAAACCTGTAACTGTGTCTGGTGTGCGTGCGCCCAGCTTTGATTGCAGGGTAGAGACAACCTAGAAACGCACAAATGTATGGTGCCCAGCATAGGCTTAAGGCCTGAGGTGTCTTTTTACTTTCAATTTTAAATATTTCTGAATTGTCCTCCCTCTCATGCAGTTGTTCTCAACACAGCATCAGGACTGGGAGGGCTGGTGAGGGCTGTTGATGCTGCAAGAAAAGAATCCCCAAGTTGCTATTACAGTGGAGTACTTCTTCCCTCCTCCAAGGCAAATTAACAAAGCCTGGTGCTCCAGTGGGCATCTCTGCACACACTGCGCTGCGCATCTCCAAGTACACCAGGCAAAATCCTGCACAGTCTTTGGCTGGAAGACAGCCTTGATTTTAATAGATAAGAACAGGACTTTAGGGAACAGTTTTCCAGAAGGGGCAAGTCTGGGAAACTAGACTGCCTAGTCACTGGGGTTGTGGTTGACTTGGCTTGTACTGATGCTTCCTGGGCTGCTGACACATGCGAAACACCAGAGCTGTGAATGGAGAGAGCCTCAGTGATGCTGACATATTGGCTCTACAGAGCGGCTTGTGGCAAGACTTGTTTTTGCTGAAGGCTGGAATTCATGTGCATGCTGTATATGGCAGCATTTCTGTTTTGATTAGAATGTGTGTGTGTGAGTAGCTCTTTGTACTTGCAGGCTGCCTTATTAAGGTATGATGATTTATAATTATAGGTGTGGGGATCATCTGAACTGTAAAGTTTTTCTCTGGGGAAATCTGAGATAACAAGGTAAATTAATGCTTTCTGTGCAGATTAATTATACAAAATTATGCTTAATTAAAAGGAATATTTTACTGTAGTTTAATCCAAAAAAGATCCAGAGCCTTCAAGATCCCAGTGGACCTCTTGAGATATCAGTAGGGCTGGAGAATATTAGCAGTGCAGGTGGGAGTTGCAGTCGGGTATTATGGGAAGAGTTTGAACTTCAGACCCATTCAGAAGGGGAAGAGGGCTATGGGAAACCTGGGAGACCTGCAAAGTGAAATAAAATGTTTGTGTAGGCATTCAGAGTATACTGTCAGCACAGAAGGTTCTTTAACATTAAAAAAAAAAAAGAAAGTAGAAATTGTGCTCTTTCTTCAGTATTCAGAGTACTTGCAGGTAACAGACAGGTCCCCATAGTCTATCTGTTAACTACAGAAAATGTATGGGAGCAGCTTAATATGTACAGAGAACAAAGGGATTGATGTCAAGTGTTGCTGAACAAATTTATTATCCAGAGACTCTCAACTGAGTGCAAGTCTGGAATGCATCCGTTCTCCCAGTATTGCACTAGTGTAATTATTTGTTTAAGAGGTATTCACATGTTTACTGCCTTTACTGAAGCTGGTGTTTGCTTTGCAGAGACCCACAGGTAGGTCTGGCCTCTTTGTCAGATCTCAGGCACAGTCATGCGTGAATGCGGTGCACTTTTCTTTCAGTGGGCCAACAGCTCGGATTTCTTGGAAGACATTCAAAATATGACGTGCAGAACATTTCATGCGAAAGAAAAGATTATCAGATATAATCTTATGTCTTGTGGACAGTCATTTAATGTGACAAGTGTACCATAACACACTCATGACATATGGATATCCTGAGAAATAAGCAATTTATTTCATATAGCAGGTTCTCTCTTCCAATTTCTTTGCCCCCCTTCTTGCAACCATAGGCTATTTTGGATATTGTTTACCAAATGTATCACTGATGGCAGCATTGGGTTGTTTTTTCATGCCTAGGCGTTTTGGTTTTGGCCAGCTTTTACATCCTGTCATTTCCCTTTCTGTCTTTGGGATTTGTATACAACTACTGAGCAAGATTTCAGTGTCTTCCAGTGGCAGTGCATTCAGCTTGGAGCTGAAAGGCAGGATGCTAACCAGAAACCTGGGGGATCAAGTCTCCAGTTTTCCCCTGCGACACAGATTCTGTTTCATGCCAGCTATTGTCTCTCTTCTCTTTCCTTTTACCACCTCTGAGGATATAAATGCTATTCTCACTCATCTTGTGATCAGGCCTGATGATTTCTTTACAGTTAAAATTGAGCACAGGAAATCTTCTGGCACTGATCGTGAATAGGTGCAAAAATGATTACATCTACAGTCTGCTGTTGAAACAGTGGAGCAAATCTGATAGTCCTGCTCAGATCATTATGCATTTTTAGCTGGTCACTGTCTCCTGTTGGTAAATGCATTTGCCAAGAGCAGCAATGTAGATTTGGACCCTGAAGGAGAAAATTAAAATGAAGCAATTCAGACTGGGTTTTTTGTGGATGTGTCTCATTACATGTGTCTCTTATTAGGATTCACAGTGAGTAAAAAATTGTCAATTAGATAGAAAATCATTTGAATCTGATCTGCCCCGAATGAACACTGAGGTAAGATACTGAAGCTGGTAGTAAATAACATTGTTTTGGGCAGAAGCTTCTATACTGAACTGTAGGAGGAAACTCGACTATGTGCTCCACTGTTTGATTTATCTGTCTTTCCTACTCTTTAATACAATGATTGCAGTCATGTTTGTTCCGCATGACTTCTGTACGTTGTTAGGACTTGATTTTTCTGTCATTGTTCTTATACACTGCTGCTCCTGCAATGAATTCTGCTATTGTTACCGCCTTTTTTTTGTTTCCTGGGATTATTATTTTTGCGACTTCTGGGTGCATGCATTTATGGTGTTTCTTGAATGTATTTCAGGGAGTGTTTTCCAGTGCAAGTCAATGGGATGATGCGGTAGTTTATCATTTGGTACTACAATTTTGTGAGAGCTATCTGAGCATGAAACTCTAATAGACTAGGCATTAAAGAACAATGTTGAAGCTCCCTCATGCACTATGAGCTGATGTTTCTGTGAGCTGTGAGAATCCTATTTCTTGAGCTGTGCTGAGCTGGGGCTGGTATGCCTCACCATCATTTCTTTTAACCACCAGTGAGACAACATGAAACAACAACAGAAAACTGGTTTGGGGAGACTGGAAGTTTATTCCTGCCTCTGCCACTGAGTTGAGGCTGCTCAATTAACTTCATTAGAACTTTGTTTGTTTTTCCAGTGTGTGCCTGATTTGACTGATTCTTTAGAGCATGTGCCATTTGGGAGACTAATATGTTTTCCTGAATGCTTATGTGAAGTCCACCTGTGATTGCTTTTCTGGATGCTATTGTAGTTCAAATGATAAATATGTTACGGTTTCAAGGTATTTAATACCAATATTTGAAAAGCCTTAATTGAATCATTTTTTCTAGGACAAACCTGTACCTAATATCTCCAGCAAAGGGAGACTATGAGGACTGTCTACCTTAGTACTGCATCAGTATTGTGGTTTGTATGTAGAGAAATAGAATATTGCTAATTAAATCATCCGGTTGTTTGTATGGGGATCCAGAACTAAACATTTACCTGTTTGTTACAATACTTAAAAATATAAACCCATTAGCTGGCATTGTAATGGTCACAGCATTAGATCCTGTGTGTTTATCTAGCAACACTGCTGTTAGACCCTGTTGGCACTCTGCAACCTGAAGGGCTCGTACGCAGTAGCCTGGAGAGCTCCCTGAGGTGGGGCTTCCAAAAGCGACACTGGAATTTCTTGCAGACCCCTGGTTCTGGTGTGATGTTTGGCCTCTTTGGCTTGAGGAGCATTTCTCAACTCTCAGATGTTCACATGCAGGTTTGCTGGTACTGCTAACAGTTATCTTCTACACCAGTGGTCCCCCTGGAGTGCCTTCCTTCAAGGCTCAGGGATGAAGGGTGTAGACAAAGCACCGCTCTTCGTCTAACAGCGCTAACCCCTGCTAACCTGGATTTCTGGGAGGAAGATTTTACTTGTGTTCACCAAGCGTCCAAGGTTTTAACGCTCTTTCATTTTCATGCTACAGAAGGAGTCCTGTAGGTGTATTTTTAAAAAGAACCGTGTCTGAAGTCCGTTGGACAGTTTTTTGGTAATCTGAGAATGTTATAAGGTACTTTCAAAAAGCAATTGCCTTTTTAAAGTAGTTTGGGGATGAGAAGATGCTGCCATTGAGCTGAATAAATGTATGAGGTGGAGAGGTTGTTTATTGTGTGCTACAGGCATTGTACAGTCCAGAGGAGCGATAGCCTGCACGTTGTATCAGTGGCAGGTCTGTGATGAGTTCATATATTCAAAGAACAGAAGCTGGGAAACTGTATACGGTGACTGACAGGCTTTTTAGTTGCCTTTTGTCGCTTTTAAAATATTCTTAATTAAATTAACGTTTTCTGAATGAGAGACTGCAGTGACGTGCTGACAGAGCAGCATTCAGCCAGCAGCTGTGCTTCCCACTGGCACATGGTGGGATGGGAGAGAGCTGGTGCTGACCACCTGATTTCCCAAACATGAAAGCAACTAATTTATTCAGCTTTTGCTTTAATAGGACATTAGGGTGGAAACATGATATAAGTACATTTCCTTTGCGGTTGTGCCAGTACTTTCTCATGGAAAAATACACCCGTTCTGATTGTAACAAGGAGGCACGGTAAAGCAGAATTACAGTTAAAGCAAAACTGAGTTTAATTTGGCTGAGAGACAGGATGCAGCAGTTTTAATCTAATGGAGAGCTTTCCTGTGGGAGATAGAGTTACTCCACACTAGAAAACGTCTTGATTTTATTATTTTTTTTTTTTACATCGATGGTCAAGAAGTGGAGCTTTAGCCCAGCTGTACCACTGCTGTTTCAGATCCATGGATTTAGTTTCCTTTAAGAATTGTCTCTTGATCCTTTTCATGCTTGGCTTTTGGGTTTTTTTTGTTTTTTTCTTGAAAAGGGAATTATCAAAAGTGACAGCTTTTCATCATTTATGAAATGTTTTCTATGTAGGGTTTAACTTCCCTGTGAAATGTTTTTTTGGGAAAAAGCCTTTATCAATTACAGCAGAACAAGAAAAACTGCATCTCTTTAAATTGAAAGAGGTAAAGTGGACACTCAAGTCCATGAACTCAGGGAAGAGCTGTCTCAAAACTGGAAAAAGATATCTGGTTTATATTTTGCCAGAAACTTTGAGTCAGAAGAGTGCCAAATGTGCCCGCTGCAGAGGGAGGAAATGCTGTAACCTCCTCTGTGATGTTGGATTAGCAACCTGGTGCCCTGCCATTGCATTGCCCTTGTCTGCTGGAGATGTGGAATAACCGTCGAGCAGAAAAATGGAAATTAATAGGTGATAGATTCATTTTGACATGGCTGACCTGTCTGATTCAGAGGGGGAAAATTGCAGGCGTAATGCATTCAGAAAATACAGTGAAGCAGTCAAAACTCAGAACTTTGTGAAGCATATTTAGATGTCAGCACCTCTGACAAGTCTCGATAGTACATCCTGTTGCTGATAGTGGAAATGGGCAAGTTTTGCCTTAACTGTCTGGAGGTTTGTTGGACACATTGGGGGCAGGATTCAGAGTTAACTAGACTTAATTAGTTTGTTCTAGCTTGGTAGTGGAGACAGCAGTAGCAGTACTGACAGTGAAACTCTGCAGATTGACACAAACTGTAGAGATACAGTCCAACCAAGATAAACTCATATCATCTTTTCATGCATTGTAGATTTGTGTCCTCAGGTGTGAACTTTCTGCTCTGGGTTTAACAGTTTATTTCTATGAATAGCTTCTCTTTCATTATGAACTTAATTGAGCAACCAAGACATTTTGAGGAGTATGTAGATTTCTGAATTGTAAGCAATTTCCAGAAGGAGATTCTACCTTTTTGCCAAAGAAAAAATGTACAGTAGTTACATTTCAGCAAAATGTCATTGCACTTTATCAAGGCACATACTCATTCCAGGCCAGCCACTGTGAAAACTTATGGGTTCGTTTGGAGAAAAGATTAACTATTCAAAGTGTCCCAGAGTTTCACTGGCAAAGTGATAACAAAAATAAATACCGATAAAGTTGTTATTAAAGATATATCCATTTTTAGGGGGAAAAAGGTGATTCTTAGGGAAGGTATTCTGAGAAAGAAAATTATTAAAATGGGTCTGTTGCTGGTAGTGTTCTCTCTCTCTCCCTCCTTCTCCTCAGTTCCTGTCACTTAACTTCTCATGGAGGAGGTTGGTGTGACAGCTTTTGTTCAGCTAAGGCTCTGCTCACAGCAATCCCTATAAGAAATACTGATTTCTTTTTCCTAGTCTTGTGAGTCAAAGTATCTCAGATTTACAGAGGATCACTTCTTTTCAGTATCAGAGAAGGGTAAGAACAAAGTAGCTGAAGTAAAATCCTGCTTGCATTCTGAAGTCTGACATAATTTAGCATGTAAGATGTTGATTGTCATGTTTCCCGAGGTATTATGTAGCAAACTTGAGGTGGTTAAGAGGGCTCCCAGTAGTCTATGAGTGAGGAGGGTGTTTATCTTGCATATTAGCCTTGGCAGGACCTGAAATGAAACTTTTACACTAGGGAGAAAAACAATTTTCTAATGCCAAATGAAGAGAGCAATGCCGTAAGTGCTGTCACCAGGCTGTGCTGAATTCACCTGAGGGGCAAGTTTCTTTTGGATGATTGCACAGTACCACTGCCAGGAGGGTATTGCAAGGGTTAAGTCATTTTTTTATAGAATACTTTTTCTCTGAAAGGAATCTGTTCAGATGAAAAACATCCTAAAGAAGAGACAAAAACACCGTTCTGGGGGTTCTGTCTGTTTAAGCAAATGACATAATAGGTGTGATTCCCCTGAATAGAAATCTCCCTGTTCGTATAGCGTCTAGTTTGAGATCTCTTATGGGTCACTGTGTCCCAGTATAGAAGTTTATTAATTATTATAACATCACTTATTTGGGCACTATTGACTTTTCAAAAGCAGTATTTCTATGACAATGGCACGGGATTTTCTCCGTCAGTTCTTTAGATGTTTTCTAGTCTGGGAGCCTGATGCCTTCTCTCCCACCGCTTTGTGGCATCACTTTGGCATCGACACAAAGGCAGCATGGAACGCGCCCTGACCTAAAACCTGGCATTTGGCCTTAAGAGCGTGCCGATGCTAAGAGTAGGACAGTGATGAATTGCGTGGTAGGAAGAGCAGCCTAGAGGCATTGCTAAAAGGCAATAATCCAGGACTGCTGTCAGGCTTTGGCACAGTGTCAAAATATCGCAGAACTGTCATGCAGGAAGCCTCATTGCCCAGCTACTCACTGCACAGTCTGTAACCTTCTGTAATTTTATACGGTAGGATCGTGATATAGTTTACATTATTTTTTAATACAAAATGCCACCGTGTAACTGTTCAGTGTTAGGGGAAATTTGGGACGTGTGGAATTTGCCCAGCAAAAAGACAGAATACTGGTGGTGGTGGTTTACCTGCATTACCTGGATGATGTTATTTGTCCTTTGTTTCTTGGTCATTTTTTCTTCTCTCCGTAGCAGCCCCTGCCTCTGATGCCCCTGGTGCTGTGGGAAATAGATTGATCACGGACTGACAGGGAAGCAAGGGCTGTAGCTGAATGGCGTGGCCATGGGCTTTGGGTGTGCTTAAGCCCTCTGACATTTGAGTTTGCCGTAGAAGCAGTTTCAGGGGGATGTTTTCTGTGCCATGCACAAAGCAGGCAGACAGCTGTGAACTGATGTTTGGGAACGGATTGAGTGATAAAACAGTGCGACCACGCTGCAGCACAGTGCAGACGGGCCTTATCTCATTGCCATTTCAAAAGCAGTCTAGCAACGGGGAGTCGGCACGGGCTCCCGCGCTCCGCTGGTGAGCCCTGTCTGAGCATCGCACTGGTCTTATTAGTGTCAGCTGTAGGAAGGCGCTACTGTCTGCAATTAGCATGCTGCCTGCCACTCCGCAGCTCTCTGAAGTAGGAGGAGGTCGCTGTGTGTGAGAGAAATCCTGAGAGCAACATCCACAATGGCAAAGCGGCCAAGAAGTTTGATTAACCAGGAAAGATGAGAAGAGCTGCAGGGCTGAAGTTTGGCCAGGTGATTAAGACACGACCTGAACTGTACAAAGGAGTTTTGGGTGGTCTCCCAAGAGGAGGAGTTTCAAATTAGCTGGAGCAAAAATTCTGGCAGACGGTGGGGAAAAGCACTGCAGCGTGAGCTCTCCTGCATCTGTTTATATCAGGTACCCCCGGGAGGTGCCCAGCTCGGCTCGGAGCCTCTGTGCCAGGCACAGCATGGGCGTACGGAGGGGTACAGTCTGCACGCCTGCTGTGAGGAAGGGGTCACACGGGGCTCTCAAAGCACACTAGGCAAGGCAACAGGGCAGACAATGTTTTGGAGGAGTTCTGCAGGAGAGGGGGAATAGGCAGGTTGACCTGTTAGGCTGTACAAACTTTGCTTTCTGTGATTTTGGCTTAGAGCAGGGTGGGTGTGTACAAACGCTGCACGTGGTGTTTTTAACTAGCTCGTGTTATGTTTCTTTGAACCCTTTTAAAATTTCAGGAGACTGAAGGCTTTTGTTATAACAAGCAGAGCTTGACAAACTGCTGAGGATTTGCACCTGTGAGATGGGGAAAAACTGGCACTAGGGGGGGTTGTTCCTTCTTAGGTAGCGCCTGCTCCCCAGCGAGCCCCAGGGAGGGGCTGGGGAGGTCCTGCCTTCCCACCACTGACCAGCCCTGGCTGCACTCCTCAAGCAACCCTTGTTTTACCTGAATGCATGAATAGGCATTATATTTTTAATAGATATATGTGAGAGATAGATATATATATAAAAAAAGAATCTATATATGGGTGTTGTTCCTCCTATATAAATAAAGGTGCAGTATTGGAATTGTCTGCCTGCTAGAGGCACATTCAGCTTGTACTCTGTTGCACTTCGCTGTAGCTTGTTCAGAGGGGGACAGAAGTTTATTTTATTTTTTATTTCCAATGGCTGGGAGAACAAATAGTCTAGAGATGTAGATAAACCACTGGAATTATTATAGGCATTATTGACTGGAGGAAAAAAATGCTTACTTTTTTCTCTTGGGATTATGTTCTTTCTTTGTTGAGTGAAGTCCTTCCCTTTTGCCCTCTGAAATTAGCCAGTTGTTGTTGATAACTTTTTGGTTGTTGTTTTCTCATCCAGCAATTTTTAGTGTTCAACTGCAACCGATCTTCTATCTTTTCATTAAGTTTGATGTGGAAGAAGCATAGTAAATTTTGTGATTCTGACATACATGAGAATTCAATGTTATTTCTGAGCAAATGAATGATGCTGGAATTCATGGGCTGGAAAAACAGCTAGTGAAAAAACAACATAGCACCATTTAAACTGAAACCTTGATTATACCTTTGCTATGAGTTGAATTTTATGTAAATGTACTTTCCAAGCACAGCGGTAACACTAAGCTTAGTCCTGCCATCTCTGAAGTCAGTAGCATAGCTCGGGGAGGGAGGTGGCATGGATGGGCTGTGATGTACCTGCATGTACCTCACAGTATCTTATTTTCAGCACCTCTCTAGGACACAGTTTGAAGCTGGACTCATCAAAGAGAGGAAAAAGAGCATTAACATGCAGGGGAAATTTTTTTTAAATTTCAAAATCCACTGATACCAGTTGCTGGACCCATTATGTGTCAGTAAGTTAGGTTTTGACTTGGAAGAGGCTTTTGGCTCAGGGTGCATTTGCAGGAGCAGGGGGAATGTGACAAGATGCAAACTGGAGCCACGAGGGGCTGCTCCGGAGCTTTGCCGCATCTTGTGGCCTTACAAGCCTCGCTGAGGGCAGCGGCAGAGGAGGACAGATGGCTGCAGACTTGCTCTGCCAGGTAGAAAACATGGCAAGAGGCAATTTCTTCTTCACAGGGGCACGTTGCCACTGCCTATTCTCTTGGCTCAGACAGTAAAAAGCTTATTTCACCATTAGGAGATGGCCAGAAGGCTGGAAAATGTAAGAGGACGGGAGAAAAGGAATGGGGTCAGGAGCTGGGAGTGAAAGGTTGATTGCTTGGGAGTGCTCTCCCCCACCCACGGACTGGGGGCAAGCAGAAATAAATTGTGTATATGAATAGAAAATAGATGGAGCCTGACCTTGCTTACTGAGTTTAATGAGGATTCAGACAATGAAATCAGGGGAAAGAGATATTTGCCCTAATTTTAATCTCTGTTTATCTTTACATAGTCTTAGAAAAAATGTTCTGTATTTTAAAACAGGGAACAAGTACAGAGGGGAGAGAACAGCTCTGTGTTTGTGAATGCTATTTTAACAAGAGGTCCCCAAGCTGATGTGGGTCTGTATCGTAATTTGCTATGGACTTTGTGCTTTTATTAGAATTACCAGCAAAGTCACAAACTCAATTTACCTATCATCTCCTGAGATGAAGAAGGGAACAGTATGATTGTTGGAATGGCTGATGTTGGTGCTCCTTGGTTGTTTGAAGTTACTAATGCTGTTTTTTCAGGTATAGAAAGTGTCATTATGACATGAATGGGAAACAGTACTTCACTTGGGTTTGGGTTAACTGGTTTTGCTTGTTGAAACATTGGCAAGAGGAAAAAGTTTTTCATTTCTATTTTTAGTAGGCAGAAGGTCCAAGTTGCAACACTCAAGACTTGGACATTTCCAAGATATGATGGAGTCTTAGAGCAAGAACTAAAATGTAGTTCCCTGCCAGGCCTGAGCTGCTGCCCAGGGAAAACAATCGATAGAGGAAAGGTTATAAAGAGAAGAATTATTTTTTTTTCTTTTGACAGCTGGCTAATCTTTCTGAATTTGGAAGGTCATAGTCATGAGACATAGAGTAATAATAGCAATGTGTGTCTGACAGAATGCCCTGCTGCTTTATGGCTATTAGGAAAATACCACAGGAATTAATTTTTTAAAAATAGCTCAGCGTTGCAGGCACAAGGGGTGTGACTATGGCTGCAGGAAAAAGTTTTGGCTTCTTAGTTCCTAAAGTAAAAAAATTCCTGTTTGCTTAATGTTTATCTTGAGGAGTAAATTGGCCTCTCCTGCCAGAGAAAACAGTCTTTGGGTTCAGCAGGTCCCGAGGCAAAGAACCTTTATTGTTGTTTGGGTAGGATCTGGCAAACACTACCAGGTGCAGTGCTTTATACCTAACGTGAATCTTCCTGGTAGATGGGGGCCTAAACTTAAAAGTATGCAGCTGAGGATAAAGGCTTTGAGAGCCTGTTTTTCATCAAGAGCTGGAGACCACAGCAGCAGCGGAGGTGGAAGATGGAGAGAAAAAAGTTGGGGTCCTGGACCAAACTGGAGGGTAAGAGAAAAAGTGCAGTTGGGAAACTTTGAGAGCTGTGTGAGGAGGAGGAGAAAGAGGAGGAAAAGGCAGGGGAGGAGAGGAAGCGACCTGTGCAGCGGATGGGGAGCTGTACTCCCTCCGTGCAGAGGACGGGGAGTTGTACCCCACATGGTGTGCTGCGGTGAGTGCGCCCAAGCCCTAATGGAAGCCAGGGGCAGAGGCAGCAGGATCGGGTCCTGCCAGGAGTTAGAAACTCCTCCAGCAAGGCGTGCGGGTGTTGTGATGCCCCCATGGCTGCCTGCCGTCGTGCTGTGCAGAGGCACCCAGGCGAGCCAGCATGTGTGCACGGGGCAGCATAGCTGTGTTAACGCAGTCTGTGCCCACGCTGGTTTATCCCCACTCCCACTAGGGGAAGATGGCACGTCTAGGCCCCATCTGGAGTGATGTTGGCTGGGCACTTTGGCAGCATGGAACGTGCCCTGACCTAAAACCTGGCGTTTGGCCTTAAGAGCGTGCCGATGCTAAGAGTAGGACAGTGATGAATTGCGTGGTAGGAAGAGCAGCCTAGAGGCATTGCTAAAAGGCAATAATCCAGGACTGCTGTCAGGCTTTGGCACAGTGTCAAAATATCGCAGAACTGTCATGCAGGAAGCCTCATTGCCTGGCTACTCACTGCACAGTCTGTAACCTTCTGTAATTTTATACGGTAGGATCGTGATATAGTTTACATTATTTTTTAATACAAAATGCCACCGTGTTACTGTTCAGTGTTCGGGGAAATTTGGGACGTGTGGAATTTGCCCAGCAAAAAGACAGAATACTGGTGGTGGTGGTTTACCTGCATTACCTGGATGATGTTATTTGCCCTTTGTTTCTTGGTCATTTTTTCTTCTCTCCGTAGCAGCCCCTGCCTCTGATGCCCCTGGTGCTGTGGGAAATAGATTGATCACGGACTGACAGGGAAGCAAGGGCTGTAGCTGAATGGCGTGGCCGTGGGCTTTGGGTGTGCTTAAGCCCTCTGACATTTGAGTTTGCCGTAGAAGCAGTTTCAGGGGGATGTTGTCTGTGCCATGCACAAAGCAGGCAGACAGCCTATGCCCCCTGCCCAGGGATTAGAGCCCTCAGCTGGGACTAACTGGGGGCAGCACAACCTCTCCACCAGCCCAGAGGTTGTAGTGACTGGAACTGGAGGAGGCGGCTTGAGGGTTTGCATTTTGCAGGTAAGAGTTGCCAGTATTTCAAGTATAGTGCCTATAAAATTGCTGGTAGGTGTGTTGAAGAGCTTTTGACAGATTGGTGTCACTGTGGGCTAGACTTGGAAGCTCTGCAGCAAAACTGTAATGTGCTGAAATGCAAGGCTGCGAGAGCTCTCCCTTTGTCTTGCCCTGATGCTGCCCTGGCTTAGTGTTGGTGCAAATGCACTTTGTAAAAACCTTGAACGTTGGTAGCTTTTGTTTAATTAAAGAATCTACTTTGGAGCCTTGTAGAGCACTCTGCATGGGAGATAGGAAGGACATGTTGTACACAGGTAGGAAGAAAAAAAGCTGTAGCCCAGCGCGGAGTATGGTGGAGAAGGGAGGGATGTTGCATTTCAGTTCTTTGATGTAGGCAAAAGAGTTTGTTCATTTTCAGGTACAGGAGAAATAGGATTTGAACAACAGTTCTTACTTGGAGTAAGAACTCCATTTACTACATCCGCTTTGAAATGCTGCTTGGATGTTTGTTTCATGCGGCTCTTCTGCAGTGAGTTTGCCAACTGCTTGGCAAGGGACACGGGAAATGCCTGTTAAAAATTAATTAGCAACTGAGATAAATGACATATGAATGGCTCGGGGAGCATGGTGATTTCATCAGTGTCTGATCTACTTGCTTGTTTCATGGTTGCCCGAGTTCCTTTCTAACGTGTTTTTGGTTTTCTCAGCTTTCTGTATAGCAGCCATCTAGATGCCCTGTTCAGCAATTCCTTCAGGAGAGAAAGTCAGATGCATTTCTCTGAGCAGCTGAGAGGATTCATTTTAATCGGGAGCAAGGTGTTTTGTATGGAATTAACAAAGGGCCTGGTCTTGTGCCACAGAAGCCAACAGCACCTGGGTCCGGAGTGTCTTCAGCATGCCTCGCCTGACTGTGGCAGTGGCAAGAGGGCCGAGTCAGAGGTCCAGGCTTCTGGAAGTTACAGATGAATTAAACTTGTTATAAGCTTCCCCCATTCAGGAATGCTGGATAATGGAGGCTTTTAATTGTGCTGCTGCTTTTAACTCTCTGCTATTGCAGGTTAGGCTAGTTGACCTGTCTCTGTCTATCAAGAGGACAGTGTGCAGCAGTAGCATTTGCGATTAAGCTCAAGTAAATGGCGTTTACCTACCTCTGGGTGCACAATATAAGCTTCTGCCCACTTTTGTTATCTGCCACGTGGGTGAGTTTGCTCACCTTACTTACAGCAGTACAAATAGGGGTGTGGAGAGGTGCAGAGAGAAAATACCTACTGGTCCCTTGAACGTGTTTGGGGAGCTCCTGGGCAGCCTCACCCCTCGGCTGAAAGGCCAGTGGGTGAAGCCTGAGAGCGCTGGAGCAGCCTGTGCCTGTTCTGCTGCAGCTCTGTACAGTTCCCTTACGGGTGCAAGACATTTGTCTTCCCAAAAGCGTGGTCATCAAAGGGTAGAGCTCGTTTGTGTAGTCCATACACATCCCCTAAGGGAGTTATTGCCCCGTCACTGAGATGTGAAGCATGGGTTGTCCATGTTGAGTGTCAGGATGCAGCTATCACTCCAAGGATGTTTTTAATAGCAGGTTTGAAAATCCCCCTCACATATTATTTTGCATGCTGCAAGATTACCTCGCAGTCACTGTTCGCAGCCTCGCATGGCTGTGTTCCCAGGCTGTCCCAGGCAGTCCAGCCTTTGGAAAACTCACCGAAGTGTGTGTCGGTGCATTTCAGGGCCAGAAATGGAGTCCAGTTGTTTTGCAGTTCCATACTGGTGAGTGCAGTTGCAGGATTGCTTGCATTCTCCATTTGTGCCTCCTGTGGTTTCACCTATAGTTGCCTCTTGAAGGGTCACAGTTCAGATCTGTTTGCCACATGCTCAGGATATTGCCCTATTTTTACAAGGGCATGTAGTGATAGGACAAGGGGTAATGTCTTCAAAATGGAAGAGGGTAGATGTAGATTAGATATCAGGAAGAAATTTTTTACTATGAGGGTGGTGAGGCAGTGGAACAGGTATCCCAGAGAAGCTGTGGATGCCTCATCTCTGGAAGCGTTCAAGGCCAGGCTGGATGAAGCTTTGAGCAACCTGGTCTAGTGGGAGGTGTCCCTGCCCATGGCAGGGGGGTTGGAACTAGGTGATCTTTAAGGTCCCTTCCAACCCAAACCATTCTATGATTCTGTTTGGGGTTTTTGTGCAGTTTGCTACCTGCACGCTAGGATCTAGTTGCAGTATGCAGGGGATTTCAGTCAGAGCAGGTGGCCCAGAGGGTGGTACTGAATGGGCCTCCTCTGTTGAGGGTCCCTCATTAGGAAAGAAGCAGACTTGCATGTCAGGGAAGGAAAATCTCCTCCTTACCTTCATCAGGGAACATGAAAGTTTGAATGTGCCCAGTGTCTTTAGCAGCACAGCTCATACCCCTGACAAAACTTGAAAGAAATATGAAGAGAGTTGCACATGTTAGGGACCACCTGGTCCCAGCCAGCCATGGAGGGTTAGTCATCGTTTGCGTGTTTGCTGTGATGCCAAACACACTCTGTGGAGTAAGTGGTGTCCTGGGAGGGGATGACTGAATATATGACGAGGGACAGTGTCACAAAGAGCCTCAGTGAGGGGCCTGTGGACTGGAGCTCTGTGGCCAAGCTGTATTTGAACCCCTACAATTTTTGTCTAGCTCTCTAACCACCTATATAAGCCGATCAAAGGCCATATGGTGATGAAGGTATCCCTTGATGTACTGTGTACTTTCTCTGCCTGTTTTTCATATTAATGAAATATTTTTTTCAAGCCCCGGTCACATATCTCTATTTGGCAAACAAATCACTCCAATAAAAGCTGGCAGAGCATCTCACAGCGAGTTTCCCAGCGAGCGGGTGAGTGTGCCAGGGCTGCTTGCTAATGCCCAGCCCAGCTGCCAGAATGCCGAGGTCTCCTAACGCCCCACAAAACTGCCTGATGTACCTTGTGGGTAATTACACATCACTTGGGTTTAGCAGTCAGCCTTTGGTAATGGAGTTCAGCCAATTAAAATTTCTTTTTATAAGCAGGATAGAACCCATGGCATATGACAGGACGGTGACTGAATTGCTCATAGTTTAATGCGCCTCTAATTAAGCAATAAAAGTGTCTGGTTTCTATGTAAATTGACGTACACTATGGAGTTGTGGGGTTTAATGTTTGTGAGCAGTTTCAGTGTCTTCCAGCCCTATTTATACACTCCAAGGCACAATGACTAAAGGGATCCCCTAGACTATTAGCAAGAATCATGTATATTTGATATCTAAGAGAGAACATTAAATGTCCCATCTGGGCCTGGAAACGTTGAAGAACCCCATAGGATCACAACTTCTCCTGTCCTCCAGCTGGTCCAAGAAACTGAGGTAAGATGACAACGTTTCCTGAGCTAACTCAGAACTTCAGAGGGATGGAAGACAAAGTGTCTCTCTTGGACACTTCTGAATCCTACTAATCAAACTTCTTGCCTTAGACAGTCTTCCAGTTATTTTCCTTGGGTTGGATGTTAAGATGATCTTTGCTGAGAACTCTTGTGTTGTCATCACCAGCTGAGGTGGCACACATCGCCTGGGCTCCCAGGTGAGGAGCTCTTGCTCTTGTGTTAGACCTGAACCCAGGGATGTGGGAGTGCCTTTCACTGTGCCACTCAGTATTTATATCTAGAGGGAAAGGTCTGGAAAAGGGGGAGAACGTTTACTTGCACTTGACATCCCAAAATACTGGTATTAAGATCCAGTGAGTAAGTTACAACATTTGCTGGAGCAAAATAATAGGCAAGAGACTTGTTCTTTTAAGTCAGCCAGCTTTTTTTTTTTCTTAATTTAAAATTTGGATGTTTCTTTTGATCTGTTACCGATCACATATCAGGGCATACTTTTGGCTTCTTATCTTTTTTCTCTGGGCACTTGTGCTACATGTGTATTATTGTGCTCATCTGGGAATAAAATCATGTAAAAACATACTCTTAATTGGCAGTGGTTCCTTTTTCTGGCAGAACCTCTGTGGAGCAGCTGTGTGACACCCTGAGATGCAGGATCTGAGGAAAATGTGTGTTAGGAGTGGACTGTGCAGCTTTTCTCGTGGGAGTGTCCGTGGGGCTTCCCGTTGTGCTGCTTCTGTGGATGGGGAACGTGCCGTAAGGTGGAAGACTGACAAGCTGCTGTTCGAGTGCCACAGCAGGAAGGGGACCAAGGGCAACCCTTCCTTCTCCTTCCATGTCAGACTGCTGTGTGGGCCAAGAGCACCTTAGCAGTACATCCAAGAAGCACAGCTCTCTGTCCCCCTGTTGATTTCAGTAGCTTGCTGCACCTGAGGCTTGTGGCCATGGTCGGTGTTTTTTCCCGGGGTACAAGAAGGTATGATCACATTTGAAGACACCAGTCACAACCCTTGCTAGGGACCGGACCTTGGTGCGGGGGTGGTGGTGGTGATGCTGGAATCTCAAGCATCCTTAGGGATTTTTGGGAGACAGTCTCACAGCTGCATCTCAGCATCTGTGGTGTCTGTGTAGAAAGAGGTAGTGCTGGGGGTGGGACAGCAGCCTCTTCCCCTCCCCTCTGCCCACTCCTCCTGCTTTGATGCCACCTGCCCTAGCTCTGGCCTTTTATGTTGGGTTTCTTGTTTGCTGGCTCTGTTGTATACATACATTTGCAAAGTACTTTTTGCAAAGCAGCCATGCTAAGAGCAGGCCAGTTGTGCAAACCGAGAGGCAAACCGTGTGTGTTTTTGCGTCAGGGGGTTGGCAGGGTATTTCTGAAGGAAAGGATGTGTTTTACTCTTCATGTCACGCTGCTGCGTCCTCAGAAAGCACGCTCTTCTCCTGCTTACAGCGCACAGGGCACACCCCTCGTGGCTTAAATCGGGATTTGCAAGATGGGGCTGTGGCTGGGTGGATTCGGGGCTGTTTCCGTGGGTGCCGTTCTGGGCAGTCGGGGCGAGCAGCGACACTGAGCCCCGCGGGCTCCAGCTCTCCCAGCAGATGCTGGTGTGGCATCAGCCCTCACCAGCCAGCTCTGCTCCAAAGAGCTGCTGGCATGGCTGGCACAGCTCACCCTGGGGCCAGCTGTCCAGAGGCAGAGTGCACATCGACACCCCCTTGGGGAGAAGGGGATTTAATAGTATGGATGCATGGATACAGATTTAATAGTATGGATACAGGTATTATGTGCTATCTAACCTCAGGACCAGAGGACAGTCCCAGGAATGTTTCATTGATAAAGCGGTGCCCTCTCTGGAGTTCATGGAGACCTACTTTCTGTGAAGTTGATTTTATTACAAACAACTGAGCCATTTTGAAAGAATAATCTCTCTTAAACAAAGTGGAATATTACGTGACTATGCCACCAGACCCAAGAGGTTTTGCGTTGTCTATGGAAGCTTAACATTACCAGCTTTCTTGCAGAGGAGAAAGACGGATGCTCACTAAGATACTCATCCAGTCCTTTTCCTGTTTCAAAGCCAATTTTCTTTGAAAGGCTTTTTTGTTGTTGTTGTTCGCAGTAAGAAGACACCGGTACTGAACCAGCGAGTATGCGTGCAACAGCAGTCCTGCTTCATACATAGAGGAATTCTGTCTTGGACCATCCTGACAGGAGAAGAAGCCTGGTGAGTCCCTTTCTTTGAGTTTTTGACCTAAAGCAGGGGCAGGGGCAAAAGGCAAGGGAAGAGGTGACATGGTCCCCCCTTCTGCTGAGGCACCAGTGGTATCAGAGCAATGATGGTGTCTCCCTGAAATCCCATGTAAGTAAGCGTCAACCCCAGACTTTAGCACTGGTGTTGCATACCAATGCAGTAAAATCATTCTCTGAGTATACACTATACCTTGTCTTTCCAGGCATTTGCCAAACTCAAAATGAATAGCAAAAGGATTCTGGATGAGAGTCTGAAATGAGAACACGGGCTGTTGAAACGCACAACGAGGAAGGACCTGGAAGAAGAGTGTGAAAGAGAACTATGCCTGGCCTGAAAGAAGGTAAAAAGTCATAAAGTTAACAAAAATCACTGGAAAAGTGCTGTAGGATTTGGCTGTATCACAGAGAGAGGGGTGTTCTTATTCTGTGTGCTAGATAAATACTTGGCTTCCTTGCTCAAACACTGGCCTCAGCCTATTGGGCACGATACACGTGTGTGGGCACACACACGCACACAGTGTATGCGGTTATACAGAATGTTCCCTGGCACAGAGTACAGAGATGCTGTAGAGATGCCCCTTTTGCTCTAGGGGTGTGGTGTCTGTGATACCTGTAGGAGTGTTTTGGTGGCCATGGAGCCTTGTTCCTGGGTCTTGGGGAGTCCTTTGATAGCTGGAGTACAGGAAAACAGAAAAGCGGCAGAAAAAGCCCGTGTAACCCATAAATGAGGTTAAATATTACTAAAAGAAAGAATTGGTTCATTCTTAACAGCTATTGGGAAACAACCTGAGGAAAAATAATGATGGAGTGCCTGATCTGTAGAGCAGGGAATTGTTTCTGTCTTTGTCCACAACATTCAGGTCCGTTTTGCTTTCTTGTTTGATGTTTTATTAAGAAAATGAGGGATAGATCTATACTTTTGACATGTATCAAGCATGTGTAAGCATGATATCCCTTCTGGCTCTCTGGAGTTAAATTAGAAATTTCTTAGGTGAAAAAAGGCCACCTAACATGAAGAGTCCAGGGAGCACTCCCATCCAGTAATTGGATCAACAACTATCCTGATCTCAGGAACGTTACCCAGGCTGTTTGTCAAGTTTAAAAAAAGACATAAAAAATCAATCGTTTGTTTTTCAACAGAGGCTATCTCAGCCCAAAGCAACCAGCAAGAGCACTGTCTAGAGGAAAATTCTTTTCAAAGCAAAGGAACAGGGCTTTATGACCTTGGAAGAGGTCATAAAAGTGCATGAGGAGAATTGGTAAGAGCAGAGCAGCTAGAATGTGATTAGATTCATTTTGGATTCAGAATCCTGAAAACCTGCACAGAGCTGGTGTCTGAACTCTGTAGGTGCGTCAGTCTGTAGTGTTGAAGTTGTCTTTGTGGTCCCTCAAGGTCTTCAGTCCATTGGCATCTTCCTCTCAACCACATAAAGCATTATGGACATTCAAAATGCATTTCCTCCCTTATTGCCAGGTCAGTTGGATGCAGTAGGTGTGTTCTTGGAATGCATTAATTTTCAAAGCTTGATGAGGTTTCTGTGTTCTTTCAAACCACTACTTACTTGGAACTTACCACTAAAATGTCTCTTATTTCTTTCTAAAGCTGCAAGTTTATACTAATGGATCGCTCATCTCAATTTTTCTTATTGGTGTGGAAAAATCTGAAATCATAAAACCTTGTGTGACTACAGGACATCAGGATAAAATGGCAGGTAAAGTGTTTTAACTACCAGGAAAACTTTGATGGTGTTTGTGATATAGATCTATATAAGCAAAAATTGCATAGGATTTAACTGGGCCTCCGTTGACAATTAATGACTCTCTTTCTAACATTCACAGCTAAAATTTTAAAGACAAACAGCTATAGTTTCTCTTGTTGCGTATCTTGAAATGCAGGGTGAAGAGGTTCCCAGGTGACTCTGAGAATGCAAACACAGATCCCCAGTCTGTGATTTTAGCAGCCTTTGAGACAGTTACTGTGCCTCATTTGCAGGGAGGAACAACCTGTAACAGAGCATGGATACAGAGACCTGGTACTTGGATTGGAGGCAGGTGCTACTGCTGCGTCTTTCCTCCAGGAGGACAGAGTAGGGTGATGAAGGCTGCTCTCACAAGCATTATTGTGGTGAGGGTTGTCTGTTTATGACTAATTTGACTCTTATTAGGGTGGTTATTGTAATCTCCAACTATATTAAAACCACTGTTTTGACTTCCAAGTCTAGGGTACTGGGGAAGCTTTTCTCCAGAATGGATGGGGTTTATTGAAAGCACTCACCTAGTGACTTAATGCCATGGCTCTGACGAGTTGAGGTGACTGGATAGAATGGAAGCTGGAAACAAAATCTTGTATTGGTCCCTTCCATTGTACTCTGATGTCAGCAAATGCACGCTGCCACTGGTCACGGTACATGTAAAACTGACGAAGAATCTTTATTTTCAATCTTTTTTGGGGAAAAAAGTTTAATGTCTTTTAAAAACATTAAATTATCATCTGGCAAGAGGTTATACAGTACATTTGATAAATGTTTTTGCATTAATTTAATGCAAGTTCTTCTGCTTGCCTACGTATTTAAGCAGGAACTTCTTTTGGGACAGTTACTTATTTATTAAACCCTAAGCAGGAAGGGCAGTTAGAACCTCCTTCCTAGGAAGACCTCAGGCCCTATTCTTACCTCTTTCCTGAGGCTCATATGAAAATGGCAGTATGTGCTCCCTCCTGGCTGAGGCCCGTGGCTGTTGGGAGCTGCCTGAAAGAGCAGGCACAGTGAGAGCTGGAGAAGGATCATGAGGACAGAACCCCTGACCGACCTCGCCTTGGCTCTTCAGAACCTTGGGGAGAAGGTGACGCACACAGAGCGTGAGGGCACAACCCAGCTGCAGAGGTGAGCGACTGACAGCCATAGCAGCTCCTCCAGAGCCAGCCTCTCAAAGACTACCTCAGTGTCCACTCTCAGCTGAGGCTTCGGTAGCTACTTGTTTGAGTGTAAGGATGAAGTGCATTCATGAAATACAGAGACCCCCAAATCCTCCTCCTCTCACCTGAGCACTTATTTCTGTTTACCTTCTGAAGTCATTCAAATTCTGGGTTCTAAGGGCTATTCGTACAGGAGCAAAAAACCTCTTTTGTCTTGCCTAGACAGGAGACAGATTTCTATTTATTTTAACCAGGGAGTCTGAATCTCAAAAAGCTGTAATTATATGTGTAAAGACCATCTTCATCCACTGTAGATGAACCAGACCAAAATGTGTTAATCTTGTTAGATGCCAAAGAATGTAAAAGTTTGTGCAGGTTCAGTAGTGTGTGGACTATGGTAGCTGCTGCTTCTGCTTCTAAAATGGACATTTTATATTGCAGAAGCTCTTAAGTTACCTGTGAAACTGTTCTTAAAAAAAGCTAGGTTGAAAATTGTCATTCTTCCTTTTGAATAATACATATGATGCTCTTGTCACATTATAGTGAAACGTAGTTTTATTTGCAAATCTGGTAACAAGAGCTACTTCACTTTGGTTGAATCGTCATCTTTTGGTTCACTTCACTGCAATAGAAACAAGACTTCCGATCCAGCAATGAAAACAAGACTTCCAATTAGTAGCAAGTAACAGCCTCCTTTACTGATTACTTTAAAATAACAACAAGGTATTTCAATTATTCACAAATATTTCTGACATATTACAAAGTAACGTTAGAGAAAAAACCCAAGATCATATTTGAAGCAAAATAGTTTTAAAAATGTTTACAAATGCATTGTTTTTTCCTTTTCAAAATGTTTGTTGGTACAGTTTTGCAGGAGACTATCTGTTTGGTCAAACTTCCTTCTGCTATAGGTACTGTGCTTTCTCCTAGGGGACAAACTCAAAAAATATTTTCAAAATAGTAGTTTGTCAGAAGCAGGGGATTGGAATATGACCTCTAATGGTCTTGCAATTTTGTCTCTGTGGACTTTGTGCAAGACTTAACGTGAATTATTTTTTTTCAATGGTGGTTTTATAACGTGGTATGAAGCTGACATTTATTTTAGATCGTATTTAACTAACAACATTTTATCAATCTCGTCATTTTCTTAAATGTCACAATTACTTTGTCAAATCTAGAATTGTTCGCAGTGATGATGATGATAACGTTCCTCATTTAAAAAAACCACAAACCAAACAGACGAATTCCCTGGGAAACTGCACATGCATGATACATAACTAAAAAATTAGTCCAAAGTTCTGATAAATATTTAGTTCCAGGTAGAGCTAATAGTGTTCTAGTTCTAAAGAATAAAATGTTTATTATATACAGAAGCGTTGGATGGAATATGGACGTTTGACAAAGGCTGCTCGAGGCATGTCACGGTCGGAGTTGTTCATATAGCGTTCTGGCGGCTGCCCTGTTTGCTTATGCGTAGGCTTGTCCCACCTGCGGGAAGTGAACGTTCCCAGTAGCGTCAACGGCATCAGTCTTAGAGGATGCCAGTTGTCTTCTCCAGGCTGCTCCGTCTTCAGCTGAACCAGGAGTTTCTTGCAGGATTGAGGGCCCTTTAGGGCTTGCTCCTGAGCTACATGCAAACGTGTCCAGCATTATGGGATGCCAGTTTACATCAGGTAAGGGTTTGGTCTTTTGCCTTCAGCATATTACAACATGAAAAACTGCACCAGCATTTTCCAGTGAGCACCATTAACTGACTTCGGTAATGTATCTATCGGCACGACCAGCGGGATCAAAGAATATGCTGTCTTGTACAATAAGAAAGCGCGGCTGCCAATTACCTTGCAACTAGAGTCTGTAAATATTAAAACCATAAATATGTTAATAACCATACGCATATACACAAAACACAGCAGTAGCAATATTACAGGATGCAGCGCCTACTCGATATAACTGCTTTTTGTTACTACAGATGCAACACCAAAATAAATGCTATTTAATATGAAGCAAACCCTTCTTCAAAGGTCGATGGCAGTAAGCCAAAGGTCAGGTCTGGGCTTCCGCTAATCTGAGGTGACTCAGAAGCTAGATCAATCCCACTATCGAATCTAATCAATGAAAGAGTAGCACTATGGGAAGATAACGACTATCAATTAATACTAAACCTTTCTAAGCTGGAGCTTTCTTTTGCCGCCATTTGTAATTAATTCTCCCTCTTTCACAAGTGCTCCTTGTGTGAGTACTCACCAGGCTTAACGGGACAAAGTTATTACCTACAAAATATGATGTAGGGGTAAGGATTAATAGAAACAACCAGCATATGGGGTTGGTGTTCCTGAATCCTGGGATGGTCTCTCCATGGTTTTAAGTGAAGTTTCAGTGAGATTGCACTTAGCAGACCATTTTCTTCTTTTTTGTGCAGTTCTGCTTCAAAGCTTGGTAGGAACAGCACAAGGCCTAGAGGAGATGACTGCGCTGGTCCATTGTCTTTGTTAATGCTCTTCAGAGCAGCGTCCTCTCCTCAAGATCACATCATCTAGTCCAATATCGCCAGTTCTTCCTGTCCCTTTCTCCCCTTTGAAAATAACCTGGGAAGAGAAATAGAAGAAATTTGAGTGCAAAAAATGTGTAAAATGTGAAGTGTAAAATGAAGGAAGCTTTAGTTGAGGACGGTCTCAACAGCAAGAAAGCAAAAGCGCAAGAAAGCTCAGGCAATTGCAACTGACTCACAAAAGCCTATTTATTCTGCTCAGAATTATGGCTGGTTTTTCTATTTCTGATCCTCTCCCTTCACTTTGGCAGGATCTTTGTGAAGAACCAGCAGTTGAGGACAGAGTTGATCCAGCTGCCCCATCTGCTGAGGTGAGATGAACTTCCACATAAGAGAATCTTGGACATTTTCTACATATCATCTCTGCACTGTTTTCATTGTCCCTCATGGCAAAGACATGAAATCCTCTGTGTTCTCAAAAATGTTTTCTAATAGAGGAGCTTTCCATTGCTAAAGCACCTTGCAGCTGCCTTAGTTGTGGGAACTAGAAACATCCATCTTTAATTGAACGAGTTCTGGCTCCTGCAGACTCATGGTAACCTGGCTCCTCACAAAATGGTGCCGGAAGTTTGGGCATGGATTTACACAAATCATTAGCAGTCCAGATTTAGCCTGAGTAGGAGAAATTCAACAAATATAAAGCTTGACTACAAGGAGTGGGGCATAAATCAGAGATGATATGCAGAATGGCTGGCTGTCTTTAGGAATCAGTGTTGCTCTCCTGTGCTATGGCTGTAGATTCAGAAGCCTGAACTGTTTAATACGGGCAGTGTTTTTGACCATGGCTTAAAAATTATTCAAAGTCTACAGCAATACTTTGTGAGAGTCTGCTGTTATCACCGGGTTGGAAAGCGTTAGTACAGATTCATAGATCAGAAATTCAGCTGTGTAGTTAAAAATAATGTGGATTCTTGCTGAAAGCACACTTTTAAATTCAGAGTAGGACTAGAGGAGGTCAGAGAAACTCTATGTTGAACATACTGAATTATTTTTTTAGAAATTAGTGATTTGGGGTGTACTTTAGAAATAATTTACACAGAGCTAATTCATGAGAAAGCGTGATGAAGGATTCTGGTCTCCATTTACATTATCCTTGGGTTTCCAGTAGCTTCCTCTAAAATCACTAGTGTTGAGTTGGTTTTGGCTTTTAATTCGCTAGAAAATAAAGCATCCATATTTCCTCCTGATTTCTCTGTGGCAGAGGCCTTCCCTGCTTACCTAGAGTTTTCTCTCATTCCCTGTTCCTTGGAATAAATGTCCCAGTGGTTGAGATCAGCAGCCCAGGCTCCCCAGGCTGGCTGGAAAAGATCCCAAACTTGACTGTTCCGTAAGGTGCTGTGAGGCAGCTCTGGTCTGTGGACTGGCAACCAGTTACGGTTGGCAAGCCACGCTGGCACCTGCTGCTGAGGTGGTCAAGAGAAGCAGAGGATGGTGCAAAGGGGAACTGCTGGTCTTGTTTCGGGTCTCTATTTTCCTGCCAGACAATGTATTAGTGATACACACTTATTTAACGAACTGCTCTATCAGGTGAGACAGAGCTGAGGATTGCCAGAAGTGCTAAACTTAGTGAAAAAGGGTAAGAATGTGGCAAATATATTGTTCACTTGTTATAAATTTACACATTCTGAGTCTGCCATTCATTTACAGCTAACAGAAGGTCAGGCGTCTATGTTATTATCGCTGAGGCAAAGTCTTCAGAACATTATCTGTGGTAATTACAGCTTAATATTCATTTTGGAATTATATACTGTGTGTGCGTTGTAGGCTGCCCCCACCATGAACATTATGATGTGTAAGTTTTTTAGACCACTTGATATATAAGTCAGAGCAAAAGAGGCCCTGAAGCACACAAGCCTCTTCTTCAGATCTGAAATAGAAACCACCTTCAAAGCTAAGCAGAGATTGAAGAAAAATGCTGAGCTTTTGATACCGGTTTATCACCCAATGTTTCTAAGATTTCCAGGTATTAAAAGATTTCTCCATGGCACTTCAGACACCTTCTTTCGATTGCACTAAACCATTTTGTGTCATTGGCATAGTTGGGTCATCATTTACCTCCTTGGCCAGATCAGCTGCAAGTATGCTGAAGAGCATAAAACCATGTGAGACTGCATGTGTAACCTCCCTGCATTATAAAAAATGACTTATTTTCAATATCTTTGCCCTGGTTTGGTCAGTTATTAATCCACAGGGGCTGATTCTTTCTATTCCATGGCACTGTATTATTTAGAGCATTGTTCAGGAGGAATCTTGATACAGGCTTTTTTGGAAATCCATGCACAGTATGCCACTGTCCATTAGACTGCTCTTTCTTAATTACGTGGTGATTCCCTTAAAACATGCTGTACGAGGTAGCTCAATACGGGCTATTTTATTGTTTCCTGTGTCTCTAACGCTGTAGGTGGGATATTTTTTTTTGCATAAAACTAATTTGAAAAAATGCACAGGGACCGTTTATCATTAATGTCATTCCATTTTGCAGGGATCAAAGTAGTAAAACACAGGCTGAAATTTGGCCCAGAAGACAAACAGTCCAGTGCTACACCATCTAACTGTCTTCAGCTTCTCATGCCAAAAAAACCAAACCAAACCAAAAGGTAACACATGCATCGGTACTTACACTCTTGATGCCTTGTCCTCGTAAAGTTATGTGTGTCTGTCTCCAGCCATGGCCACCATTTCTTCCCCAAACAGCTGGTCCGTGAGCACCGTTTTTCCTTACAAAGACCTGGAGGGCACCAGAATGCCCGCCAGGTACCTTATGCCTAAACGAGAGGCACAAGTCACCGGCCTGAGGCGTGTGACCCAAAGGCAGGATAAGATGCGCTACTCTTCCTTCTTTGCCTTTGGGGTCAGGGATGGTGAGATACAGTCCCCCTGCAAAAGAGAAAGCAGTTAGGGTTTTTTTTTTTTTAAATTCTACTATGTTACAGAACCAAATGCACAGCAGTCTGATTCAGGAAAAGCAACACAATGGATTTTTAAATATTCTATGAAAATCAAAAAATAAAAAAGGGCTCCACAAGGTCCAGTGCGTCTTAAATAAGGCATGTAGTTGCTGGAACATGAACCAGAACTGAGGCGTCTGCCTCCCGCAGGTAGGATTTGCACTGCGGCTCTTCTCTTTACATTAGTACCAGGTTAGGTCTCGCCCATCTAATTTCTTTTTTACAAAGCAAATAATACCTCATTTGAAAATGGAAATGTCATGTATTCCTTCATTTCTAACAAATGGTGACTGCATGATTTTAAACCCACGATGACATTAAAGCTACGCTGTACATTTAAGCACCTTGTACGCTGCAGTTTTTTGCTATTGGCTAGATGAATGACAAGGCCAGCGTAAAAGTTGTCATGTAATTGAGCTATGGTTCTGTCTCTCTCCTTTTCTTTGGGAACTGTGTTAACAGGTTAAGTCTCAAAGCGTATCCATTTGCAAACATGGATAGCCTTTTTATTTAACTGTAATTTAAACTCTTAACATGAATTAGATACAGAAAGCTAGAACCAGTAATAATTTCCAAATGGCTGTCGGCTTCATACACCCCCTGAAGTCTTCTCTAACAGCAGTAAGTTGTCAGTGAACATACATACTTAATTCAAAACCCTATTATTATCTCTGATCATGTATGAAGTAAAGGTGCCTTCATAAAAACATCTAGAACATGAACAGGAGGTATGGCAACATGCATTAAAGTTAAAAACAACAACAAAAAAAGGCATATACTTCCATAAATCCCACGCACCCTTTCACATAGGCACGCAAAACTACAATAAATGAGACTTCACATCTTGGAGAAAACCCACACCTGTATTTTTTTTCTTTGTACTTTTCATTAAAACTTTTGCGAGGTGGATGATAACTTTAAAATTTGGAATCACCAAAGGGAGGTGAGTTCACTTTTAAAAAATAAGAATTAAAAAAGAAATATCATATCTTACTCTGAAGTATCTTTTTTTTATGAGATCAGATTTTTTAATTATTTTTTTAATTAAAAAATCCAAGTTTAATGCACTTAAGGTAAAGGTGGCATTTAGGCTTCTTAGTTGAACCTGATGATGTAGAAATATTGGGGGTTTGTAATACTGTTGACAAACACAGTCTTTGATTAATTATAGAATAGAAAAATATTTTTTCATTTAAATTGTTGCCCTGCTACTACTTAACCAGAGCTTTATTTCTTGAAAGCCACAATGATTTCCCTCAAAAGCTGTGAGACTTAATGACAATGTACGAGGGCTTGTCACACACTTTAAAAGGAAAGCCAGCCTTGTCTCCCATTCACTACTTCTACATAGGCTTCTAAATTCTTTGGTCTCAGTGAGACTGAACAAAGCAAAGTAGTATGCTGCTCTCTGGGGCCCCAGTTTTGCATTTGGGCACGAAGTGGGATTCATTTGTCCAAGGATCTGTTAAAGTTTTTTCAGGGTTTGGGGGTTTTTTTTGGTGGTATTTTTTGTTTGTTTTGTTTTGTTTGGGTTTTTTTGTTGTTGTTGTGTTTTTTTTTTTTAATGCATTGTTTTTGCATCAAGGTCGCTAACTGCTAAAATAAGCATAATAGAGTTTAAATAACTGCACCTGTTTGTTGTAGATACAATTAGATCTCTATAAAAGTACTGACTTGACTCATTAACTGCATCTGTTTCAGATAGTTACAGTGACTGAATCCAATCAATAGGAAACAGATTTAGGTAAGCACAAAGCCAACGTGTTTGTAGACAAGCCCCTGCAGGAAAAGGTCCCCTCAAATCAGCATTTTCTGCATGCAAGATAAGCTTATAAGGCTTCACCATGGCACCTTTCAAAATGCAGATTCTGATAAACCAGTAAATAGCAAACTTTGAAAGGTGAAAGCAAACACTCAGGAACAAGCTGTGAAAATAAATCCTTGCAACAAGGTATTCCAGACAGGAGGGAGTGGGTGGGTGACTTCAAGGGACTAGTTTTAACAGGTTATGTCAACAGTAGCAGAACATACACACAGGAAACAAAAAGCTGAGATTGTCCCTGACTGGGAAGCAACGCAGGGGGAGAAAAAAAGGGCTAAACAAAAAAAACCCCTCAGTTAAAAAATCATAGTTATGGAACATAATATGTATTAACAATTTTTGAATACAAATAATGAATACACTTTAAGTGACTGACTTTCTAAGAAATAACGTGTTTTTAAATCCATTGTTTCAAAAAGATGTTTGAATTATGCGTGATCTTTGTTAAAATGCCAGTCTGCAGGCAGGACACAGCTACCTGTTTCCTCATCTGCCAGAGGAAGAGCTCTGCTCTCCGAGTCATTCATGAGACTTTCTAAGTGTTGGAAGGAGCATATGGAACACTAGAGCAGTCCTGTGAATGGGGAGGGGGCCCGCAGCACTTCCATTTAGCCAGATAAAAAGCCTGCAAAAGGTGACGGGTCACCTGCTGTGGTGGCAAACGACTGTCTCATGAGTGGCAGTGTAAGGACAGACATCTACGATGAGGTGGTGCGTAAGGAAAATGGCTTTCAGTGCTCTCGCCCTCCCTCAATTTAACCTGTAACATTTTACCGCCTGAGAGCGCGTTTCCTTCCGCAGCCTGCCATCCCCTCACATAATGCAGCCATTGTGCACTTCAAAGGCTGCTCTTCTGGGTATGAAGTAATCCCATCATTACGGGGAGCCAGAGACGTGTGTCTAATCCCTGGCGCTGTGGGGCAAGTGCTGCTGGGGGAAGGGTACACAGGCAAGGATGGCCGACCTCTCAGCGCCACACAGTGAAACCAACAGGGGACAAAACAGGACTAACCTCCAGCAGGGCAGATATGTGCGGTTCTGCTGGGACTACGGCAGCAGAGGTGTGCGAGTGCGAGAGGTCGCTGCTTTGGCTGACCACCAGTGCCGGTGCCAGTCTCCCCCTGTCCTGCAAGTGGCCAGTGAGCACTCCCCTCTGATATTCATCACAGGGTCACTTTTTACCATCCCAAACACACCCATTTTCAGAAGTCTCGGCATACAAGCACCTAACTTGTCTTCCTTCCCCTTACTTATCAGTTTTCCTATATACAGGTTGCTATAGCTTAGAGTAGAATTCAATAAAATCAAGCTGAGAGGTTAAACTAGAACATTGTATTTGGCAGCAGAACAAAGATTATTTCCAGCACTTTCTAGTTTTGCTAGTAATATAGAAATAATTACGTTTACGTGGTGGTTTGAAAAATGAGCTTTGTTTTACCATAAATAGAAGTTGTTCTCTAGTCCACATTTTTGTTCGTTCTGTTTCTTTTAAGACAGATAATCTTTTACTGAATACATTTACTACTCCTTCAGAGACATTCCTGTTGTAAAGGTACCAGCTATGATGAAAGTGGAAATTCTCAATTGCTCTTTCATGTTGGGAATCCTCAGTTTTGATTTTTATACACAGAAGAGGTGTGGGTGTCAAGTATATCCTGGAACTAAAGGGAATAAAAGCTGTGGAAATTCATCATAACATGAGAACTGTCATCAACCTCAAGCCTGGCTGGTTCTTCAGCTACAGGATGCGCTCGTACACAGGGATCTTACCTGACGCATCTCTCACTGGTTCCCAGTGCAAGTCGTCATCTTTGTCCTTGATCCATCCGCACAGTCCACTATCAAAATTACAGCTGTGGACCAGCACCCCTAGGCAGAATGGAGCAAAAGGTCAAAAAAAGTGATCTGGATTGTTTTGGCTGGGGAACTACAGCAATTTCCCTTGTGGCTGACGCTAGCAAGTAAGTATGAAAATTAAGTGCAGCAGCAGGAGCACTAGAAAAAGAATATACAAAAAATACTAAACCAACAACAAGGATGCTAGTGTTATTATTAACAATTCACACTATTTTTATGCTAAATCAGTTAGGAAATAAAACTATAAAGGTTCACTTGTGGGTTTTTTTTCTTTTTAAAAAGTGTAGTTTAAACAAGAGGCATAAGATGTAGGAATCCTGTAAAAATGTATAAAACCCCAAGAAATATAAAAAAATCCTATACCCTAGACCTTGAACAGGGAACATGATCTTTACCTGGGTCATCGTTTGCTTCAAATTCATCGGCGGTAATCCCTCTTTCAATTTCAAGTATTTCAAGGAGATTATTGCTCACTCCAGGCTGGCGCGGAACTATGAGAAAAAGAGTTTTTCAGAAATGAATGAGATAAAGGTAGTTAGTGACCTACTTCCTTATCTTTAATAAAAAACAGCAGAGCAGCTCTGGGCATTGTGCTTTTCTTGGAGAATTCAATATATTTAATTATATTTGACGTGAAGATTCATAAACTTTATGCCTCTGTGATTTATGATTTATGTTGTAACATTTATCTGCACACGCTAAAAGGTGATTCCAAATCTGCTAAAGGCTCTTCACATAAAAGCTCCTTTTTAACCAGAAAAAAAAAAAAGAAAGAAAAAAGCTTTAACCTTGAAGCACACTATTCCCCTCCAAATGCACTTTTAAGATAGTGGCTTCTCAATAAAATAAAGCCACATTAAAGACCTTGCTCAAACTTTCCGATCCCCTCACCTTCCACAGATGTTTATAGGAGAATCTCAACAGGAGGCAGGGGTACGTGGAAGAGGCCCCACATGCACCTAACCTTCCAAGCACAGCTGCAGGTACCTCCATCTCTCTGCAAAGGATTAGAGCTCCCTAAACAATTATCAGGATTGTGCTGAGAGCTGAGGAGGAGGAGCTCTACTGGAATTCAAACTGGAATTCTATTTTTTGTTTTCCAACATTCTGTCCTTCAGCTGCTGTTCTCAGCTGCAAGGAGAAGGAACGCTCTCGACGATTAATGGGCCCAGAGGTTATTAGACATTCAGCAGCCGGGACAACCTGAAATTTAAGAGGTCTTTGTGGGAATGATGGCTGCCGAAGACAGGTGGCTACAAAGACTTCCACTGACTTCTGAAGATGCTGTGCCCGTCGGCATACGTCTCCTGAAATAACATGCCGATGTCGTGCCTGATGGACAGCTGTCAAATAAAATAGATTGCACTGGATAGAGCTCTCTTGGAAATTCCTCTTTTAGAGGCAGGTCTAGTGCATAATTAATAACAGTAGTCATGTGTTTCAGACATGTCCCTAGACGTTATAGACACCTCTGACACCTACGGTATTTGTGAGGGCCTTATCTATTAAAAACTTGAGATGTTTTCCATTTGCAGTGCTAAAATAAGTATCTTAATGTCTCCATAGGCTTCTTAGGCAAGTGAGAACAAGGAGCATTGAGATGATTTACAATGCTAAACTGAAATAAAGGACTGTTGTTTTCAGGAAATCAAATTAAAGCTAAGAAGGAACTTCTTTTGCACAAGGACAACACAGAAATAGCTCTGCTGCGAGAGCTCCTCTAAAGCCAGAAGACTGAACAAAATGGAAAGGAAGAATGAAGTCAGTTCCTGCTTTTTGGAATTAGGACAAAATAAGCAGCCTGATAAAAGGTTGACCACATGCTAACGTATTTTAAAAGTTGTATTACAGGCTACAGATCTTGGATGGAAATTTTGTATAATAAAAATGAATAAATAAAATGCTTGAAGTCCGTAGGAAACAGATTAACTCCTTAATATTATAGCCATTTTTGGAATCATTATGTCTCCTTTTTTTTTTTTTTTTTTTTTTTAAAAATTATGTCTATTTGCAGTCTAGGATATTAATGCCCAAACAGCCTCAAGGACTTTTGGCTGGCTTGGGTATTAAAGAACTGATAATTTTTAAGGATACATTGTTTGTAATAATAATTTTGCTGCTTTGTTTAATCTGGTTTTATGCTTATGCAATTAGAATTTTGAGATTTAACATAAAGAAACCTTACAAAGGTGCACAGCCCACATCACCTAGGCGAATAATCACCCTCCAGTACATTTATGCACAAATACTATGCCAAATATATAAAGAAAAAAACCAACTGTTTACCTCATGCAGCAAAAAATCGAAACGAGAATGCTCTAAAACCATCACTCACCGTTAATCCCTCCCAGCAGTATTATCCTGTCTTTCCTAAGAGCTCCATCTGACATGTAGACGGGACAAGCAACGTACACCTACAGTCACACCTGCACAGAGGAGCTTATGATGGTAGAAGCTGTTCCGGCACATAACAGCACACAGGCTCTTACGCTGCTCTACCTGCATGACAGTCCATGGACAGCCATGAGCTGTACCTGATGGAGCAGATGTGTGCGAAGTGTCCGTGAGTGCCCAGACCACCGCCACTGCGGCACACACAGCAGCTGGCGGCACTATATAAATTCAGCTGAAGTGGGTTTGCTCAGGGCTGCTCAAAACCGCTAATTTAATTTTTTGGGCTTACTATGGCCAGCCAGCCGGGACAGCAAATTTTGCAGGAGTATTTACTTAAAAATTCTGCTAAACTAACAGCATCCTGTAAGTAAGTTACTGTCATTTCTGGCAGAACAGTGCTCTGACTGCAATGTCGCCTTAGATACACCCTCACAGCGGAGTTTTGCCTTGTGTTACAACCACACTGCAGGCTGCTGCGCCCCTTGGAATGCAGCAGTCCCCACGCCTGAGACACACCAACGCTGCATGCCCAGGGACTATCACCTTGCCCTTCCCCTTCTCTGACTGTGCAAAGGAAAAAAGACACTGTTCATTTCCTACGCTATGGGCAATAACTCAGCAATTCACTTCAAAAACGGCTGAGCGCAGTGTATGTTTGTACTACAGCTGTTGGTCTGGGATGGACCCGCAGCCTCTTTACATCTGCCACATCCAGATGGCACAGGGATGGAAAGATGTCAGTCCACCGGAGCAGACAGAAAAGCGCCGCAGGAGGGCTCCAGCCTGTGAGGAACCTCACAGTCCCATCGCCCTCGGGCCCTCATGGACCCACCTGCGACAGGATGCCCATGTCCTCTTCTCATCTAGGTTAACATTGAACTCAACGCTCTGCACCTCAGTATTTTCCTGTTCTTCTCCTGTGCCTTAAATTAATTTTTTCTTAGGGACCAAAGGCTCAGACCACAGACTCACAGTGGTTACAGGGCTCTGAATGGCAGAGCGCACTGAGGAAACGCACTGCCTTGCTCTTAAGATTTGTAGGATACTCAGGGGTTACAATATCGAGGTACGTGCTTGCCCTGTGCATCCCCTTCCCAGTGCTCCCCAGCTCTTGTTTATGAAAATACCACAGGAAATATTAGGAATTTGTTTTCCAAACTACTTCAGTTTCATTTCTAATGCATGCTTATTTTATACAAATCTGAGTTACAACTGTGGAAAGATACAAGCATTCTCCAAATGAAAGTTGATATATTTGCCTATAATTAAAGCTCTACAAAAAAATATTTCTTCAAAACTTTTCTCTAAAGTCCTTTCCAAACGCTGTTGTTATGAACTTCTAGAAGAACATGTTGCAGAGCTTTAAACCAGTCACTCCAGTGCTCAGATCTAATTAGAGGAATGTGCACTTGATACGAAACAAGAGTTACCACAAGAGATGCAGGACTGTAAATATGATCCATGTGTACACTTCTTTTTGCTACGACGACTAATATGTTGAGTGGCGATCGTGGGAGAAAGTATTTGGCACAATTATTTTCTGCAAGCTTTCCAAGCCCTTTATGTGTACTTTATATAGTGTATCAGTGTGCTTTTCACTTAACTTCAATGGTTTGATAAAGCTTGTTAAATATAAACTTGGCTTCTTTTTCTTGGAGAATTTTATAAGCCCTGCGTGAGCCAATACATCAACAATACCATATTCTCAAAGTTCATGAGCCAAGTTCTTCATAGATGCACGAACGTGGGGGGGAACATTTAATAACTGCATAAGACTGATTTCTTTTCAGCTTTTTAATCCTTTAGGAAAACAATAGGGCTTTTTTTCATTTACTTGCTAATTGCTGAGTTTAGGAGTATAAGAGATGGTGTGTACATACGTCAGGTTATTTGTAATTACAGAATAATCACTGTTTTGGTGTTGCAAAACCAAAACAAAACATGGAGTGCAGCTTCATGTTATTAGTAATTGTTATTACTATTAATAATGCAGTGTTCTGCCTTACGACAAACACGGCGTTCTTATGCAATTCTATTCCACACAATAATCATGAGGAAGCTGCCCATTTGTTAAGAACAACAATGGCAACAAAAAAGGACAAAGATTTTTTTGACTGAATAGTTACGATTGAAAGTTGTTAAATTCCACTTCCAAAAAAACCTGTGAGTGTTGAGACCTCACGCAGAACTAGTATAAAATAGCTAAAAGGAGGGGTAGTCCAGAGGTCAGTCAGACTTAGTAAACAAGAATCCATCCTGTCTTCCTCCAGCGAAGACTCTGACATACGCTGGGCTAAAAAGAAGGGGCAAGGGAGAGGCATGCTTCACCCTTTTCTCTGGCTACTCGCAATGTCCAAGATATGTTGCCTAAAACTCTGCAGACTCAAATTTCGCAGTGAGAATTTTTTCAGGAAGGGCTTTCACGGACTCTCCCACCTGTCTCTACAGGACCGTTTGCAAAAGAGGGGAGAGATGGTGCTCGCGCGTGACCACTCTGAAGTCCAAGCCTGCATTTCTCAGGCAGTTGTAAGGCTCATTAACTTTGACCTAAATCAAACATCTTATTATGGATCTTCCCAGATTTTCTGAAAAGTAACCTGCCTGCTTTTCTGTGAGCAGGGGGTGCAGAGTGCCAACTGAGTTTCAGGGAAAGACAGCTAAAATAAGCTGTCTGCAGAAGCTTGATATCAAATCTGGGGATAAAACTAGCTGTAAGATTGATGGAGGGTCGGATTTGTAAGACTCCTAGATCTTATGATTTAGCTCCAGAGTACAAACAGGAACAAATTAAGACAAACACATTTTAATAGGTGCCAGAACAGTGAAGATGAATGAAATGCTACTGTAAAACGATGCTATTCTAATGATATCAGGGAATAACAAAACCCGTGCTCTTTGCTTTTAGCATTTCCCTTTTTTCAAAGCTTCAAGGATCATTTACTGTGCATTTACTGCACTAAGGACTTTTCAGTCATTGAAAGGGGGAGCAGAAAAAAAATCAAGTTTTAATCCAATCTTTAAATTTTTTTCATAGCCGTTATGAGAAAAGTCTCCTGATTACAATCTTTTCAGCTCCACTAAGGGCTAAGAAGGAAAATTGCTGAACTATCTTTTAATATAGATAAGGGGGTTTGTTCTTGCTCTGCCGATATCTAGTATTACGCTTTGCCTTTAAGCTTATGCCTTTAATGCCTATCACCCAGATCCCGATGGTAGCAGAAATTCTTAGTCTCATTGAGAAGTGCTTTCTATTTGTAGGAGACTTTATCCATCTGAGTAACCAGAAAAGATTCCTCTGTACCTCACTGTAGTTTGTAGCAGTGCTGAAATAGTTAAATATTAAGCCATCACTGCATTCCTCCCTCATTGCCATTCCCCCCATATCCATATCAGGAGAAGATTATCCTTGGTGCCAGATTCCACTGTCTGCATCTGACTAAGTGGTTCAAAGGCCAAGTGTAGGAATTCCATTTTAAAAAATACTCTTTTTTTTTTTCTCTGAAAAAGCAGCTCCCCAGAGTCACTGCAGGCATTTTTAGAAAAGGGGTAAAGCACCTTAAGAAACGCAACAACCCAATACCTTTCAAAGGTATTTTGAAATTGCAAAGGCATTTAAGGAACATTATGGGCATTATTAATCATTTGTGCTCTTTGTCACCATGGAACAGACCAATTTCACTGGTCCTCAGCTGATTTCAACCTGAGCAGCACACTGAAGAGTGCTCTGAAGTGAAAGCTTAGGACAAGTTTACTCAGACTGTGGGATGGCAGGTCAAGTAACAACAAAGGGGAGCAACGAGTCACCAAGGGTAAGCTCAGGAAAAGGCTAAATAATGAAAAATTAAAATTTGAGAAAGGCTTGCAGAAAACAAATACACTTGCCCAGGCACATTTCCTCTCCTGATGTGAACCAATCCTAGACCAGTATGTTTGCAGGATTTGGGCTAGTGCATTAGGACATCTATCAGTGTACCACACACCAACTACCCCTTCACCATGGACTACCTAACTGAAGTACCACCTATTCAGATGGCTAAGCAAAGCAGCGTTTACTGTCATGCTGCTTTGTCAAAGTCTGGCTAAGGCTTCAGAGGTGGGGGAAAAGGAAGGAAGAAGCCCGTGCATCACAAGACAACCTAATTTAAAAACGCAACTTTAAATATTGAGGTCTTCAGCAGATGCTAAGGGCTGGAAGATCAGAATTGCCAGTGGTTGCTGGCTATAGTGCTGGGTGGCTCTCTGTGCTGGGTTTTGCCCATCCTTATGTGGTAAAACACTACCTTTTGTGACTCTTGGGGATGCAACAGCCCTTGGCGACACACGAGGAAGCAGCCATCTACGAAGATGTCATAACTCTTCTGAAGACTTTACAATACTGAAGTCCTACTTCGTTATCTGAGTGGATCTAACATCAATTTCCTCCTCTGTTTCCCAAGACAATTAATGTTATAAGATGACTGAATTGCTGCCTGCATTCTCCTGTGGGAAAGAAATAATGGCAGCAAGAGCTCCCTTTCTCTCCTCTTTTCAGGTAGGCATATGGGGACCCCAGTGCAAATTCATTTTTTGATAACTAGTTTCTTTGCTGCCTCAACTGGGGAGGCAGATGACGCAGGGAAATGAACCTAAAGAGGCTCAGTATAAGCTCATATCTACCACCCAGGAACACTGCAAAGACGTCAGATGCAGGTGAGATTAAAACAGCAACAGTTTTAAAGAAGCTGAAGGAAGTAGCTGAAAAAGCCCCTTCCCTGAGGAAATGCAGAGGTAAGTGAAAAATCCACAAATGTTTTTGGAGGTGGGGAGGGTTTGGCACATCCACATGGCAGATAAGAAGCACATCAGAGGTTAGCTAAGTGCTATGAGTTATTTCAGTTTAAAATTCTGTATTGTCTTAACGTGGTGGTTGTTAACATTGTGTCTGGCTGCGATGAAGGCTTTTCGGGTGACCCTGGTTTACGTTTGGTGGAAGCACTGCCGTCCTGAGCTCGCAGTGCCTCATGCAGCACAGCTGCGTCCCGGCAGAGCCAGGCACTGCTCCCCCACAGGCCTGCAGCACGCCGACAGGGGCCTGAAGCTGAACTCACACAGCAAACGCCATTGGTAAGCTAACACGAAAGGTGTTTGAGCTAATGCGCCTTCCCTCGCATTTGCCGCAGCCCAAGCGCCAGGTCTGCAGGCCAGCTAATGCCCAGGAACTCGGCATCTGGCAGTAACGCTCCCACGCTGCTGAACCCCCAGTGTGATGACATCTGGGAGGTATGAGTATCTCTGCATTGTCCTTAGAAATGCTCAGCAGGCGAGGACAGGCTGAGTCATGCCCTGCACATCCCATCATAGTAATGGATGTGGCTCTAACTTTTCTACCTGCTTTTCTAGATATCCCATGTGAGGAAATGTAACTTCTCCCCTTTCCTGCAAATTCCTACAGTAATAAGATTGAATGGGTGAAGTAACACTTTACTCTACAAGCAATGCTTTCCTTGACAAGGTAGCACATCCTTCTGGAACAGAACTGTTTTGCACCCGACTATAGGTTTCAAAACCTAAACAAATGCTTTTGTGCATTCACTACATAAACACCTCTGGACCAGAGAGAAGGTGGGAGGGGACACTGGTGAGGGGACACTACCTACATGATACTTTCAAAGTGGCCAGAAGATAAAAGAGAAAAGAAGAGTGTAAAGGAGAGAAAGGGCGATAATCGAGAAGGGTGAAAAGACACCAGCATCATTAAGGATCACACTACTAGGACCATATAAATTCCTACCATCCAGAGCACAGGTGGAATACGCCTTCAGTCACAGTTATGTCACACACATATGTACATCAAGTATATCTTTGGCAGAGGATAAAAGAAATAATATACGATTAAAGACGCATATCAACTGTCTTGATCTGCGGAGCTCTCTGTCCCTCTACTACCTACTGAGGCCAGTAACAGCTGCTCCTGCTTGAACTGTTGGGATCCTGCTGTATCGTGCACTGAAGCCTTTAAGCTCTGTATGTACATCACAAACCTCAAAGGGTGGCAGCTGACCTCAATAAATAGTTGATAAACACTTTGCAAAGATCTTTTTTTTCCCGTGTTGGTTATATGTACCATAAGGTAAGCTTACAGACAGAAAACAACTTAAAACACTTTTACTTTCCTACTTTTCAAACCCCTATATCTGAAGCATATGTATTGAAAGCATCAACTTCAAAATTTAGCCTCTCGGGAGAATGCAGAAAGACTAATTGTAAATATTAAGCTTCATACAGATGATTGTTACAACTTCACGAAAATAGCTGAAAACTATCCCTCTGCCTTAGAATTCCAGAGAACACTTGCAACACGAGACACCTGGGAAGTGCAACTCTGGAGTCTAGAGTAATTTCCACAGAACTCTGTATTTTTAAGTATTGGTTCCCTATATTAGGTTCTGGGAGTCTTTACTAGATTTCTTTTTAAAATTTTACAAAAAAAAAAGTTTTTATATTTTTAACTGAATATAGATTTTTTTTTTTAAAATAACCTTGAAAAAGCCAAAAGCACGCTTCTCTGGGTGGTACCAGGATTTATCTTCCCAAGTTTTAAGTCAGCTTTTGTCTCCATTTTGTACTTATCAAACTGTCTACAACAGATAAAATGCCAACAGGGAAAACAAACTGTTTTTTACAAGGAACAATATATTTCACTGTGTAACGACCGAAGAGAACACGGCCCAAGAAATTACCACACAGATGCCTAAGCAACCGGAAAAAACCTCCCACATTGCCTGTACACCTGCTCTGAGACAGCAAACTCTTCCTCCTACTACGTTGCTTCAGCAGCTTTATTGTACATCAAGCTGAAGGAGAAGGGCTGATCCAGCACACCCTCCCCGTCTCTAAAATTAGCGGCAGAACTAAAGATGAAATCGAGTGTTGAGTATTTCTTGGCAGATACATGTAACTCTGCATGTGCCAGTAATATCTCCTGTGGTATGCACTAAAGCTGGCGTAGAAATGGTGCTGTAGATTTCAGAGAAGCTCTTAAAACGACACGTGTTCATGCTATGAGAATCTTTACTATCTTCAGCTTTTCATGTATCCATTTTCATAGATGCAGTCCATAAAATTAGCCTCTATGTTATTTTTATGCAATTTTCCCGTTGCTTAGTCATAAACATCCAAGACTGTTTGAATTCATATAATATAGGTGACGTAACAGTCTTTAGGTAATCAGACATGCTCCCACTTCTTACCATTCTTAAAGCTAAGGAAATTAGCTTTCTAATAGTGACTCTCAACTCCCTGAATTGGAGTCCATTGACCATTTATGAGTTATGTTGCATTTCAATACTTTTCAATAAAATGTCTTTCTCCAAAACTTTTGTCTGAAAGTCTAGTTAGGTTAAGCACTTATACAGGACAATATACTCACAAATAATTTCAGGAAGAAAAAAACTGAAATTTTTGGTTGAATTGATTCAGAACTTTTTTGTTGGGGAATAAAGTCAATTATTTGTGCAGCTTTACCATATGATCATTTTCAATCTCATGTCTTCTCTCATCAATGAAGTGTTCCCAAAAAACCCAAACAGTACAGTGCACGCTTTCACCTCACTGCATCTACAATTCTGATAAATGAAAGGATATGTAAAATTACTTACTGAACACATCTCCTCGGGGTTTCTGAGGATCTCTCTGGATCCTGTTGTCATCTGTAATTCCTTGGGAAGGTGTAGTTTCAAAGGGAACATGTGAAGGCTCTTCAGTTGTTATCTGAGGAGTTCTTTGTGGTGTTAGTGTAGGTCTTAACGTCGTAGACTGAGGTGCTGTTGGAAGTGGGGGCCTTGTCACTGGCTTCGTTACTGGCCTTGTTGTCACTGGCACATACCTAGTGGTTGGCTTTGGTGTCAGTCGAGTTGTTGGTCTGGGTGTAGGACGAGTCATTGGCACGGGTGTAGGTCGAGTCGTTGGCCTGGTCACTGGCCTTTCTGTAACAATAGCAGGAACATATGGTGGTCTGAGGGGTGGCTTTGTGCCTCCATCAAGAATGCTATTAGTTATACCACAGCCTCCCTTAGGGAGCGTGCTGTTGCCCTTGAATATATGATATGGGCCAGGTGGTTCAATCATAACATTAGGAATAACTACAGAGAATCAAAATGGGACCAAAATGGACATCTGAGTCTCTTGCTCCAGAAACTTAACAGTTTCATCATGACATGGACAGTCTTTGCTGAAATAATTTCTCTTCTGAATGTTTGCACTAATTAGAAACATACTTTAGCATCAGCATTGCTGAATGATCACATTCCTTTAGATAGTACTTCTCATTACAGCAGTTTAGAGATGATTTAGAATGACTGAGGGCCAAGAGACTTCCATCACCACCTCCTCCCAAGCATCAACTTTCTTTCAGAGGTGCTAAAACTCACCCAAAAGCATTGTTGGTAAAAAAGCGTGTTCAGGAAGATACGTGTTAAGCAGCCCTCTAAACTGGACAAGTGTGTACTCAGCAGCAGAGGCAAGTTTAGTAAGACTCCAATGTTACAACCATTTTGGTCGTGGATGGGCAGATACCTTTGGCTTAAGAAAGTTATCTTTCAGACCTCTCCACTTCTAAACTTTTCTCCTTGCCAATAAGCATTAATTATTTTACAGAGATTGAACCTAAGCCAATAGTCTAGCCTTCAATTAGATCTTTACCTTTGCTAAAAAAAACATTCAACTAAGTCAATGGCATGTTTTCAGCCTCCATAAAAAACAAAAGGTGAACTGAGCACCACCTACACCACAGTGACAGTGCCTACAGTACCATCCTCCCCAATAGTCTACAAAGAAAGGACAACAAATTTTAACTTGGTTTCATAAGGGGAGTTTCTGCAGACATGAAATACAAGAACATCTGTTTTGTTATTTATAATTTTCTATTTGTTAATAAGCCTTTTATATCTCACTGGAGATCTTAAAAGCCCCAAGAAGAACTCCAGTCACATGTTTTGTGTACAAGTGTTTCAAGTATAACACACAGTTAAAATGAAGAACTACTGTTTGTTAAACAGTGATTTGTTTGATGATAGCAGGTAAAAAGTTCTTCTCTCAGGCCACCTGTTTATTCTTTTGAATACAGAATCACAGAATACCCTGCACTTTTTACATTATGGTATATTAAAATATAAGATGCACCTTAGGACTATGTTGCAGTAACACCTGTGAAGCGTGTTCACGTATAATTGCAAGCACTCAGGATGTGAAAGATCACCCTAGCCAGATCACACTACCATGGCAGCTACAGCCAAAGGAAACAAGTCCACAATGGTACTGCTCTTTAAAGAGATCAGTGAGTCACCAGAGACCAGAATCCATGTATGAACGCAGGGTCCTCAAAAAGATTCAGCAGATGTCATAGAGCTGCACAGTCCTGAGGGATGTCAAATGTGGGGAAGATCCAATGGCCTGTTCTGTACCAAGGGGCACAGCTGCTTCTCCCAAGAGAAAGGTGAGGAAGGGAATTCTCCAACAGGGAGCTCTTTCGGAGAAATCCTCCCTCTTGGCTCTGCTCGCATCTGGGGAGCGGTGGGGAGTGGATGGGGTGAGCTGCTGAAACGGGCCAGTCGCAGAGTGTACATAACAACAGGGTATGAGTAATACGTACTGTTTGACCAGACCTACCCTGCTTACTCAGTTCTACTCATCCTGAAGCAATCTCTAGCATGAAGCTGTGAATAGGGAGAGGTGAATTTCTTCCTAATTATGAAAATGTCTCCGGGAAAGGTATTTTTACTAAGGCACGCTAAGACTCAGAAAACTCTGACTACATTCCCTGGCCCCTTATTAAGTATTAAAAATAGTTAAGAGAAACTGAGCCTGATGGTGCTGTATCTCAAAATTTACAACATGGGACACATTTACTTTTAGAATTCCTTTTTTAACAGGAGCATTACATACGTATGCAGTTTGTTCCATTGTCTCTGTACCCTTCTTTACACTTGCATTTGTAGGATCCTGGTGTATTGTAACATCGGGAAAAACTACCGCACTGATGGCGGCCAAGGGAACATTCATCTATATCTGCAACAGGAAGTTACATAAAAAATCATTTACATTATAGAAACTTGACTTTCCACTTATCCCTGCAAAAACACAAATGGTAGTATGGTCATTAGGAAAATATTAATTTTGAAAAATTTAATAAAACTGAATTGCCTGGGGAAAAAGAAGATAGACGGTCACAATCAATTTTGTGATACAAACATTAGGGTAAAAGGGACTAACGTGCAACTCTGGTATTGCTCAGCTTATACCTTAGCATCAGCTTCAATGACGTGCTGTGGGGAGATTGCAGCTGAGATCATGAAGATCACAATTTTAATAACCACTTCTTAAAGGTGACACGATAAGAAGAGAAAAGCTGAGTGTAGGAATACGCATGTTGTTAATCACACAGGTATCAAACTGTTTTTTCATAGAATGCTTCCTCTATTATACATCTGTATAGATGTTTCTACAACAAGTAGAAACTGCTTGAAACATCTTATATGGCATTTCCATGTTAGTTGTTTGTGATGCAAGCAAAAATCTCCAAATTCCAGTGCTCTGCATAGAGATTTCTCTCCAAAAAACATACTTAAACAAACATAAAGCAGTGCCTCATTATCTCCACATGATCCATTTTTCAGTGAAAGGATCATAACCAGCTGCAGCCCTGGGAAACTAAGACAGTGGGACCTGGGAACATCTTTGTTGAAGGGCATACACCAGCTGCATTCCAGTCTCATGTCCAGACAAAGACAGGTTATTTCCCAATCCCTGCCTTTTCCCCACCTGTCTTTAGGGGAAGGAAAGTTGGGCAGCCTGCGTTGGAAGGAACTGGGGTGTGCTCTAGTCACATTGTCTTATCTTGGATCTTGGGGCATGGTGCGGAACACACCTGCGTTACAGCTCAGACACAGCCTAAGCTCATACGCTGCTCCAAACCTCCCACTGCCTGTGCACAGTGAAACCTGTGAGGACAAAGGCTTTGGAGAGGAATTCCTGGGGTCATCAGCTTTGCTCTCCCACTAGCTTCCACAGGAGAAGCAGTTACAAGAATAAGGGCCAAATATATGCTTTCTTTTTCACAGCCTATTTCTATAATCCACCCTTTTCCTAAAATACAGTGCAACCTAAACCAACCTGCTTTAACATTTCAGACATAACATCTCAGTAAACATTCCTCTCTAAAACATTTATTTCAGTTTAGAATATGCAGCTCTATTACGTGCACATAAGAAATAAGTTGTTATTACCATGGCATTGGTATTTGCCTCCGATGTACATTAGATCAAAGCCTTTGTGACACCTGCAAATGTAGCTTCCGAACGTATTGACACACTGTCTAAATCGTGGACAGATAACTCTCCCAGTAGCGCATTCATCAATATCTGTGGAAACAAAGGAACTGTATTATTCTTAATACCAGTTAAAATACAATCTATACTATCTAAATTAAACTGATTTCACATAATGAAAAAGTAAAGAATAGCCAAAGAATTTTTGATAAGGTCCTTTTGGCTACAAGGTGGTCAGCCAGCAGTAATACCTGAACACTTCTTCTGGCTGTGCCATCTCACTTCAGCTCTTGGTCACACCCCCATATTTTTACATCTCCTGTGCCAGAAGCCTTTACAAATACTGTGAGTGACAAGAGATGCATTGGCATAATGAGCATTGCCACTGAATTTGGAAGGTTTGCTCTATGCTCTTGCCATCCTGGTACCCTTCCCCTTGGAGAGATGTTCTCTAAGTCCCCACAGATTCCACAACAGCTTCTTCAAGGCCACAGAACACTCATCCTTAAAACTGTAATGGTACTTGTCTGAAGAAAAGCTGTTTCGTGTTGTTTGTATAACTTTCTTTTCTCCCACTAAGCCCTGCCTGGTTATAAAGACAGCACCTGGATTTACAGGCAAGGAATAATAATAAAAACTACCCCAGTAATTCTTTTTCTGAAATACGCCTAAAATATTGTTCCACTAGCACAGGTCATACGGGCATATTCAAAGTACATCACCCTGCAGTAGGAAGCGGTTTGTTTTTTTAAAACCTCAGGTGTCCCTAATCCATGACCTGCCCATTGAGCCTATCAGGATATCTTCATCTGTTCAGGACTTGCTCTAAACAGAGTTCAAGCTAATGCCAGAGGTGGAGTATTTCTGGGTCTCCTACCAGTTAATTACCACAGGCCAGATGCTCTTTGAGTACCTGCTCTTTGCAATCTCTTCCCCTGCACAGTGCCGATGCCGTAGCTGACCCCTCTTTCACAGAGAAGTTGACCTTAAAATATCTCTGAGGTCCAGGCAAGGACAGAGGAGTGGGAAGACACGGGTGATGCTCAGTAAACATCTGATGCCTCTCATCTCCCAGAAGCCGCTGTTCTTCACGCTAACAAGCCAGGCAGAGGCCAAGGGAGCAGCCGATGCTCACCCACTGCTGCTTTCACTGCCTGGGAAACTCTCAGGAGAGGTCAGGCTGACACACAAAAGCTGCGTGCACTACCACTCACTTTGTAGCCCTTGGACACCAGGCTGAAGCCTGCTGAGTGCTTGAACCCTAATTCTTCACCTGCTATGCATGGCTGCCTCTGACGCACGCTGCTCCCGACATTTGCTGGTTATCTACAGGGCATAGTTCAAGCCTTTGCTCTGCAGCTCTATCAGGCTCTTGATCTACGGGAAAGCAAGATTTTGCTCTCCACACAATTCTTTTCCCAAAAGGAGCACTTCAGCCGCAGGTGTCAAGAGTGCAAAACAAAGCTGAGTGATTGATGCCCTGCTGCTTGTGAAAGAGGCCAGAACAATGCAGAGAGAACCCTGAGCCTCTTGCACAGCACAATAAAAATGTTACCACAAAACTGCCGGTTAGTAGGGGAGATGTAGCTTCAAATCCTCCAAGCTGTGTTTCTCGCAGCCAAAGGAAGTGATCTAAAGCCATGAATTACTGGCGAGATGAGCTCTCCCAGTAGCTCCTGCTGGCACTGTCCCACTCTGCATGAGGAATTACGGAGGACACCAAGGATTCAGCCCCTCAGCTCCCACACTCCTGACCCATCAGACCGCTCCAAAATAACAGCTGTCCTTTACGGTCAGATGGGAGCACTTCTACAACGCTGCGGCAAAGGCCTGAATGAGAAAGAAAACAAGGCCAATACTGGGCACCTCTCCACATGCCTGGATCCCCCTATAAATCTGCCTCTTGATTTTAATCCATTATTAATATTTTAGGCTTTGAGTACATTATTAACAGTTTTACAACTTCTACCACGTTCCTTACAGTCACTTAATTTACAAGCCACAATTTTCTACTCTTTATTAAAATATTATTTCAAGGCTGCAAATTTCAGGCTCTTAATTACTATTAGGTTTTGGTTTGGGTTTTTTTTTTCTTAGCTTTAAATCACAACTTCAAAAAACAATTCCATAAGAAAAAGATTAGCCACTGAATATACATCATCATGGCATGGACTATGTTCTTTAAAACCTAACGTACCTTGTCCTGCCTTTCCCTCTGCACATATTCATGTTTTTGCAAATTCCCATAAGGCAAAAAGTATGTTAGATGATGACAGCACTGCAGTGGTATTGTTTAATTTTCTAGGCAGTTATACATCGCAAAGATACAGGACTGAACTGCTAATCAGTACACTGCTGAAAACTGATGCAAAAAATAATGGAAAAAAGTAACTGTCTACTGCTTGCACTTAATATGAGAGGTGGGTGGATGCTTGTTACTGGTAGGAAAACCATTTTTCAATCATTAGCTAGCAGATGGTACGCAGTGCTTACAATTAGTTTCCTGCAGTTTTCACATAGTACGGTGACTGTGGCTTCTTTCAAGTCCACGGACCCATGCCAGTTCACACCTGGGCCCAAACGGTGTAAGGCTGTTTCCCTTCACCTGCTGCAACATGCTGCAGCCCATGGCTGCTTCCTACGAAAACCAGGGCATGAAGGGGCGATTTGCATTCTGATCTCAGCCTGGTCTGCTCTGGAGCTGCACATCCAGACTCAGCGCCAGGGAGCTGCTCCAAAGGCACATAATACAGACAGCACCTAATTTCTGTGATGGTCAGTGTTCAAGAGAAGCAAAATTACGAAGTCTTCCTTCTCTCCTGCTGTTAGCATGACCATATTGTCAACTCAAGTGCTGAACAACTATGAGACCGATTCAAAAATAATATGATTTTTAAGTTTACAAGGCCATATTTTCAGGTTTCTATACACAACCAAAAAAACTAGAAAGAATTTAGTTTACAGTGAAAATAATTTTCAGTCCTCAAATAATTTCAGACCTTCTGAACCTGAAAAATGTGCGTACTGCTAATTTCATTAAATGAAAAATCTCAATCCAAAAAGCTGGTGATACTGATTGATTTATTGATTCGAGTCCTTAATCAATTAGTCAATTAATCTGTATTTTCACTGAATACTTTGATGAATTCTTTTTCAATTCATTGTTATTTACTTTATATGATTTACCTTCATAGCCAAATCGTTTGGTGGCTCTTTACCAATTGTCTGGAAGGAACATTTTAACAGAAGAATGATCAGCATGGGTTAAACTAAGAATAGAATAATGCCTAGAGGAATTTCCACCTGTGCTAAAAATAAGCATTACATTCCCAGCTGTCTTTCAAATTCTCCTCAAACAAGGATTTCATGAGCTGCAGCCAATGCACATTTCAATTTTTTTACCATCATCTGCACTTGCTATTTGTATGCAGCAATACCCAGACCCTTGCTGGAGCTGACAACCTCCCCAACAGTGATGCGCTTGTACACACATGAGGAAAAGGCACAGCCTTAGCCCCAAATAGCTTCAATTCTTGGAGGTATTTACTGGTTTTAGTACAATTCAAACTTAACAGAGAAATAACACAAAAAGGGTGCGGTCACAATCACTTCTTACATAAAAAGGGGAGTAGATCATGTTATGACCCATGAAGGGCAGACAGCTCTTGCTGTGACTACTTTCTCTGTATTATACAAGACTGCTCTGAATTCTTTGCAGAAAATTTTAAAAATAGGTTATGAGATCAACCTGAATGATGCATACTCAACTGAAACGTGGGTAGAGTTCTTCACCTGTTCGCAACTCTTTGAGTGTGACCATCCAGCCAATTCCTTATCCACAGGGTGGTCCATCTGTCAAATCTGTGCCTCTCCAATTTAGGGACAAGCATGTCACGCAGGACGGTGTCAAATGCTTTGCACAAGTACAGGTAGATGACATCAGTTGCTCTTCCCTTATCTATCAACGCTGTAACCCCGTCACAGAAGGCCACCAAATTTGTCAAACACAATTTCCCCTTAGTGAAGCCATTTTGTCTGTCATCTGTCACCTCTCTATTTTCCATGTGCCTTAGCACAGTTTTCAGCAGGAACTGCTCCATGATCTTGCTGGGCACAGAGGTGAGACTGACTGGCCTGTAGTTCCCCAGGTCTTCCTTTCTTTCCTTTCTAAAAATAGTGGTTTATTTTTCCCCTTCTGTCAGCAGCAACTTCACCGGACTGCCAAGACTTCCCAAATATGATGGATAGTGGCTTAGCATCTTCATCCGTCAGTTCCCTCAGGACCTGAGGATGTACCTCATCAGATTCCATGGACTTGTGCACCTTCAGGTTCCTTAGATGGCCTTGAACCTGATCTTCTCCTACAGTGTGCAGTTCTTCATTCTCCCAGTCCCTACCTTTGCCTTCTGTGACTTGGGTGGTGTGGCTAGAACACTTGCTGGTGAAGACTGAGGCAAGAAAGTCGCTGAGACATCAGAAAGCCTCCAACTTAGAGCTGAGCCCGCTCCCTACATCAGGAGATCTAGAATCTGTCATTTGCTCTGCCAACAAATTCTTGGTCAGCATGGGTCAGCCACTTGAAGAACCACCTTCCCTGTGGATTGCCATGATACCCAAATGGATAATTAGGGCATCCACATTCTCCTACATTCTTTCAGTGCAAGCGTTGTTACTGATTATGGAACTGTAGCACTGCATAGAATATAAATAATAAAATCACTGGAGCATCATATCCACTCAGGATGCATAGTTAATGACTAACGAAATCACATGTCACACTGTTCTTCAGACCATAGCAGGCTCTGGCACAATACAGTCTGATTAACCATAAGCACTGTTTCCATGTTCACAACGATGGGAACAAAACATTTCACTTTTATACAGCCTGAATTCCTGAGTTTACTTTAACCTGGAGTTTTCACAGCATGGCAGAAAGACAGCAGCTTCAAACCCATTAATATTAGAAGTGTGCACAGACCTTCACTTTGTCCGAGTACAATCTCAATGATTTGCACAAATTATCCCTCTACTCCCTGAGCCTAGGCACCACCTTGTTGGGTATGAGGGAGAGCTGACCTCCCCATTCCTTTTTTTTTTTTTTCTGCAGGCAGGTATTTTGGAGCTTCTGTTAGCAATAGTTTACAATGACTCAGTAACAGGAGTGATACAGGCTGAAGGCTTGGATGCCAAGCAGCCTGTGCAAGTTCTAAGCTGTCAATGGAACTTGCAGGACTGGAGGAAAACATTGGTGATCTCTGACACAGACCACTTGAGAGCACCTGAGCAACATGCCTATCCCAACTCTCATCAGTAACATCTTTAAACTGCATGTATGATGCATTCTAAATACATCTGATAAACTCTCCTGAACTGTGTTCAGTGAAAGGATAAAAACATTTTGGGAGAAAAAAACATTGAATTTACATTTGATCACCTACCTACACAAGTCCTGCCATCAGGCCCCAGCTGCAGCCCTGGAGAAGGACATCGGCAGCGTACTTCCCCTTTCAGTACATCACAGCCATACTGACAGTTTGCCATCGAGCAAGAAAGGGCATCTAGGGAAAAATAATTGAACATATTTAGATAAGGACTCTGATCAGTACCAGAAAATGGGTAGAAACTTTGGAGAATTAAGACGTTGTATAATTTGACAGGTATCCATTCAGGCTTTAAAGAGCAAATACATATGCAGTATATTTTTTCTTTCCACAAATTGCATCTCTAAGAAAATAAAAAAAGAAAGCCACCACAATTGTAGCAAATTGTGTCACGGAGTGCAGCCCCCATGAAGAATATAAAGCCCAGTATGTACTATAAACCTTCCTGGACAGTACTGCCATTTTAAAACAGGAGCATCTTTAATTAAAGGTAATTTCTCTCCCCTTCTCTCCGTCTAGACACTCAAAGTATCCACTTTTATGGGAGCAAGTAGGAACCTGATCTCCAGAGAGATGACAATACAATTTTATACCAGTCAAACAACCAACATCTGCAGCTTTAACAATTTTACATTCATAAGGACATACAGCAGAACTGCAGGTGTCTTGCTGCAATGAAAACTGCAAGCACTTGTCCTTGAAGGCCAATTAACAGTGATTTACAGCACTGAAGAATGTTTCTGGGGAAACCTGTAATAAAACTAATAAAATATTTGCTCTTGTTTTGTTCAGCCTAATTTCATTAGAAAAAAAGAAGCTCATCTTGTGCAACCGCCTAATTTACAGCAAGATTAATCTTTTACTTTGGGATTCATCTTCATTTCATAAAAGTTTCCCAGGGAAAGCCAAGCAGGGATCTTGAAGAGTGTGAAAAAAGCAAGCAACAAGCCTTGCCGTACTTGAGCACGTTCCATCTGGCATAAGCATGTAGCCGTTCAGACAGTAGCACTTGTAGCTGCCGTAGGTATTCATACACCGGTGTTTGCATGGCCGTGGCTTTAGCCCACACTCATTTAGATCTGAAATGAAGGGTACAAGGGGTGGGAAAAGAAAACATACAAGCTATGCGTGAAAAAAACTACTAGTTCAAGTTCCTGGAGAAAGAAGGAAAAATATCGCAATTAGCTTTTTATATGCAGCCTAGCTGATAGCAAGTGTCCAGAATATCCTGCATGAAGGTTCGCCCCTCCTGCCAAGTGGCATATTTTCTTCTGTTTCACAGATATCCTTTCAGAAATGACAGTATTAGCATTAGATTAAGTGCCAACAGAAGTTTCATTAGGAAATGCACAAGCTCAGGCTGCCCACATCTCGCCACTGTTCATGTTGATGCCATGTCCAGGACCAGCCAGAACACTGGAGGAGGAAGAGGGAGAAAGCAAATGTCACTGCTGCAATCACTATCAGTGATTCCGATAGCGATTCAGTGATTCACTATCATGCTTCAAAATTAGTCGCAGAGGAAGGTAGGAAAGCTGATGCTAACCTACTTTGAGAAAATTTATTCCTTACCATCTAGAAAATACTGAAACAAAAGTACCTAACATCAATGATATTTGTCAAGGACTATCCATGAAGGCTCCTATTTCAGATTTACAATTTAATACAGAATTAATGACTTAAACTGAAAATATTCAGCCTACAATTTTCACATTAGTAGACATGGCTTCTAACAAGAAGTAAAGATTGAGTGAGCATTTCCTTCAGAATTCTCTTCCAAGAATATGTGTTGGTTTTATCTGGGTAAAACAGATTAACCTGTTACTTAGTTATTTGTGTATTGATGAGTAAAGATGACAATAAAGGTGAAAATAATAAATCTATTCACAAATCCAGCCAGCAAGTACTTAAACAACTGAGTTACCGACCCTCGTCTCTAATATTGCACAATGCTGTCTGGAGCTCAGTTACAGTAACAGAGTCACTGTTATTTCCAGGAACTTTTCAAAGAGCCATTTCCACTATTAAGCACATTCTCATCAAAAGTCACTCCCTAATTCATGTAGCAGAAAGGTAAGCTTTGGGGCTCCTACCATGTGGTAGACACACAAACACAGTTGCCACTTTAAAAAATGCCAGCTGAGAAGGAGACGCATGCATTCTATGGACTAGATGTGAAGATTTAGAATTAAGACATTAAAATAGAAAGACAAATATACCTCTGGTTAGAATTAAGTCAGTAGTTCTTAACAGTGTTCATGCGTATCATTAAATCTGTTCTCTTCTGACCTACTTTTTTTTTTTCCATCTTCATGGGGTCAAGGAAGAGCGAGTGTCATGCAGACAAGTATTTGCCCCTCCCCACAACACTTCCCCTGACTGATGGATATGACCGTTTTTACTTCCTTTTCCAAGGCCTTGGGAAGAACAGCCATGTTTAGGGATAAGAACACTTCCTGCTCCCTCCTGCTGCGAGAGGGTAGTGGTAAGGGACATGATTTTCCCTTTCTTCCTGCAGAAGGCTGAACAGGATGTTTCTAGGAAGCCCGAAGGGAAACATTTGCTCCTAGAGTGCTGAGGAAAACCAGGTGGGTGCAAGCAGGACTTCAGTGAGTTGTCATAATAACGGCTGGACCTGTTCCTGACAAACAAGGGGCAATGACTGTCGCCACAGTCTTTCTGGGGATCATGTGTTGCAGAAAGAGCATCCCTTTGCAACTCTCACTCTTTGGGAATTTGGAAACATTTGAAACACACTTCTCCCAGCAGGCACCAACGCCACAATCACAAGAGCGTGCCTGCTGTGTTTAAGAGAAACAGCTGTAGAAGAGATGTACATTTTCTACTGTGAAAGTGAGATCTTCAGCTAAGATTTGTGACTATTGATAGAGTAAGTGCATAGGTCAAACAGAAAGGCAGCAGATGATTAAGTCAGAGAGGAAGGGCAAGTTTTCATTGTGAAAATCTTCCACTGTGAGAACCTTTACATAAAAATGCTCAATAATAAACAGGTGAAAGCTCATATTTTGGGAGACAAACTTCTCTGGGCAGCCCAAAAAGCTGCTTTTTTCTCTGTAAAAATCAGTACAATTAGGCAGCTCCTGACAGGCATTATAGCCGTGTTAACATATTTATTACACATGCAACACGTCTGTTAAAAAAGTCATTGTTAAATTCAAAAACTCTGTCAGAGTTTGACTTCAATTACTAAAAGTATCCCCAGAGAGCCCACACTATTGACTGTTCTGAGATTCATGGACAACAGTCATTTTGCAGTAAGAGAAAGAGAAGTTCTGTAAGTCTAAAATACCTGTATTCTTCCTCTTTTGTACAAAAAGCATCACTTCACAAAATAAATGCACAACAGAGCTACGTATAAAATACTTAACTAGAAGCAGGGACAGAATGAGGAAAGGTAATGCTGAAATCAAGCTGACAGGGCAGGATTTTAACAGTGCCCCAGTTAACTCCTACTGCTTACATCCCACTGCACTTCAGCTCTTAAATTCAGATACTCCTGAAGACTTTACCCTTAAGAACAGTCTCACATGTATTTCCAGAGCTACAACCACAGATCCAAAGTTGAAAATGATACGAATTTATGACCGTTCTCACTTTACCATCTTGCATAAAGTACAGATTACATGATGAGCCTTAAATAATTGGATCTTTCTGATCTGAATACTACACCACCATTTGGTACAAATTATTCTTAGTACAGAAATGAAATCTGTGGTATTGACAAATAGACAGCTATTAGTAACATACTCTGAGAATAACACAATCTTAAAAAGTAGGTGCAATCGACTGTATTAAGATATCTCATCACATGCTTTTCATTTGTGGAATTTTGACTACATTATTTCTATTGTCTTCATTTCATTCTGTTTCTGCCTGTGAACCAATGCTGTCAACATCAGCTTTCGATTCACATCTTAAAAAACATGCTGAAAGTAAAATGCCTGTGCCTTGAAAAAGTTCAGATTTTTTAACCTTGGCTGACGTAACAGAATGCTAAGGTCACAAGGCAGCAGAAATAGGCTGTTAGCACACCACCACTTAAACCTAAACCTCACGTGTCACGGGTTTTCACTTTTGCCTTTGACATTAGCTATCAGAAAGATGTTTTTAACCTTATGGAGTCAGAATGAATGCTACTGCTTAGGAAAACAAGTAGTGGCAGTGCTGGGGCTGTTTAAGAGAGAAGCCAGCCTGCAAAGGGGTTAGGTGCATTAGAGCATACTGCTCAGCCCATCTTATTTTCCCCAAAACGCATCTTTTCTTCTTTTCACCAGTACAGACGGGTACACAGTCGGAAACTGCAGGACAAGCACCACTCAGTTGCCCAGGAGGCACACTGTATGATTACTGGCAGGTCCTGCTGGTTCTACATAAAGGCCTGTATGAATATGCTGACAGCTCTCTTGATCCACCTCCGTGCACCCATCATCTGTAACAGCAGGCCTCCCTAAGGAGTCCGCATGTAGTGCACATGGACTGGGGGAGCGCTGAAACATTCCTGCTATTTATATGCTCTATTTGTTTGCATGTTTCTTGTCCCTTAAGTAAGGTCTATTTTTTCAATAACAGGTTCAGGCTAATGTTAGCAGTCAAAAAATCAGCCGTAGCAACATACCACTTGAACAAATGCTGGTTACTTACAAATTGTGTATTTCAAGCAAAATCTATAAAGACATCTCAGTATAAATGTCTATGCATGAAAAGAGGAAATAAGAAAAAAGCAGAAGTTTCCTCTAAAAAAATTGAAAGCTAAAATGTATAAACTCGAAGGGTAATAAAAATAACACTTTTACATCATTTTTCTTTTTAATAAAGTATTGTAATTTCTTTTAGTCACTTATAATCTGACACTGGAATTTAAAATATACAGCCCAACACTATTAAAAAGTTTAACAAATGCCTTTAATTTCTTTGTGGGAATGCCCACTCACTGTCATGCACTTGAGAATTCATTGTTCAGGCACTTAAATTCCCAAGTTGCCTGCAATTGTACGGTCAATGCAAATCCAGCACTCTTAGTTTCAAAATCACATAAGACAGTAGTGTACATAAAAGCAGACTGACAGTTTGGGGCGCTACAGACAGCAGGTCTATAACATAAGCGCAGGCTGCTGAGCACAAGTATTTTATTTTTAAGGAAATTAAATGAAAATGTGAATGCAAGGAAAGGACAGGAGTGCTGGCAAATCCGGATGCGACTTCTTTGACTACTGTGTGGCACCACACATGATCTTGGATAATGACTGACTTCAGTGCACACCTAACAATGAGGCACTTATTCCCAGGAAGATGCAATATACACTGGTATTTTCTTTAATTAGCTTTTGCAGAAGACTCCAGCACTCAGACCCTTCCTGCCTTTTTCTGCCTATTAGCTGACTTGGATCAGGCAACACAAAGGTCAAATATTTAATACCAAATTTACTCAGACTTTGAAAATAGAAAAACAGGGACCAGAAACCAAGTAAAAAACCCAAACTGTTATCACCATACTATAAACAGTAGATCAGCTTTCATTTCCCACAACTGTCACACTACCACGTCAAATGTATGAGAGGAGATTTGTATGACCCTAAGAGAGTTTTGTTCACATCACTTAGTCTGATTAATCGACAGCTGCCAAACGCAGAAGTTAGCAACCCTCATTTTCTTCAACTTCCAGCTTTATGTAAATCACAGTTTTGTCTTTACATAACCTGATAAACAATTCCCATCACACTCACTTTACAAAGCAACTCGGAAACAAATAAAAAGCGCAAGCCCTGAAAGAAGAGCAGAGGAAAGGTTAAAAAAGCAAGTTACAACCATAAGTATGATGGAGAGTCAAGCTTTTTCCCCGAATACAGGCACAAAGCATCAAGGAAATACAATCAGTTATTTGCTCCGCATGCTAATGACACTGCGGGTTCAGCTTTTGCATCACAGCCATCAGTCTATTAGCCTCCAACCCCTTGGCAAGAAATTGTATTACTGTTTCAAGCCGTGCAGGTAGAAGGAGCACGCCACCTGAAATACAGGACCGTCTCACCCCTTGATGCTATATTTCTTGCATGATGATCCAGGGGGCGGAATAGAAGTGCTTCACTGCTCTGACCAGGTGGACTTGTATATAGCTGCTCATCTTCACAGGATGGGAAGGAGGCACAATAAAAATGACCAGATCTTTGTAATATACATTACTTCATCATTAAAAATAAATAAATAAATAAATAAAAATAAAGTGCTGACAAGAATTGCATTAGAAAAAGAGAAAGAAGCAAACTTTTGCATTGTGTTCCTGGAACAAACAGGATAAGAGGATAGTAAGTTACAGAAAAACTGCCTTACATTCTTTGCTTAAAAGCAACCTTTTGCAGCTACACAAAGTTTCCCTGCATTTCAACTATTCATATTTGTCTGTGAACATAGATCTTACTGAAGAGCAAATACCAACTTTCTGATGAACACATTTTGAAAGAAGTATTAGTTCCGTTACTATCACTATAAATTAGAGAGCTGGCACAGGGTATTTTCTTTCAAGTTGCTGAGCTTTTTTCTTAACTGGTTACAGCTGTGAACCTGGGATCAAAAAGCTAGAAGGCACTGAAGCCACTCAGGAGATTTGAATCCTGTGGGGAGAGCACATGGTTAGCTCTTGCAAAGTCACTGCGATTTAGTTGCTGAATGTCACAACATAATAAAAGAGATGGTTATCAGCTCATCTTAACTTCTAAAGTGACCTAAAACGTGGTCTAGATTGCCACTGGCATTGCCAGTGCCACTGGAAAAAGACAAGCATCCAGGCATTATCAAACAGTTGAGGTTCAACAGTTTTGCTGTGAGGCTCAGTTCTTCTCTTGGATCAGTCCCTGGAATATGGCTTGATCCACAAGTATGAGATGTAAAGCCTGTTTATCAGCCCTTGTACCCAAAGAACGCCTTTCACTAAGAACCTAAGCATACTTTACAGTCCAGCACCATTCACACATACTGGAAAGACGTCCATCTCTGCAGAGGAACTCCAACATTTCTTTTGCCAGCTGTCCTGGTTTGAGGTAAAACAGAACCAATTTTCTTTTCAGTAATTTTACTTTTCAGTTAAGCCTCTTTTAACTCTCTGAAATTAATGGCATATTCTTCAGACGGTGTCTGCCACCACAGTGATAAGGCCTGATGTTTATGGTTAATGCCAAGGGATGCTATGCAGAGAAGCTCTTGCTTACACTTAACTGCTATAACAACCAAGGTCAGCTAACTTTGTTGTGTGCCATGTTGGAAGGTCGGAAGCAGAAGAGTGTAGAGGGGTCCCACCTGCAGGGAGGAGCGGACAGGACAAATGACGCAAAACTGACCAAGTGGGTATTCCATCCCATCTGCATCACGCTCGGTATAAAGTTGAGGGATCAAAGGGGTCAGACTCTTTTTCAATGGCTTGTGTCTGAGGAGGACACTGTCTGTTTGTCTGCCTTTGATCTCGATCTGTGCGTTCCCAAATCCAGATCCAGAATCCAGTTCCCATCTGCCGCTGGAAGTCTGGACTTCCCCAGTGCCTGGTGGTGACGTGATCGTCATCCTGGGAGCTTGATACAGGTTGTATATATTGTATATATTTCATTATTTTCTTATCTTTTCTCCTTATTTTATTATTAATATTTCATTAAAATAGTTTCCTTTCTTTTTCAATCCATAAGTCTCTCTCCCTTGGGAGAGAAGCTAAAGAGAGCATCTGTTGTTCATTTTAGTGGCCAGCCCAGCCCAAACCACGACACCAACACCATTACTTTCTGTTATCACTAACTGTTATTCTAGAACAGAAAGAAGAAAGATGGCACATGGACTGAACAGGACAGGTGCTATATCAAGGTATAATAACATAGGTCACAGTTATCCTATGCAATTTGAATTTCCTCCCAGCAAAAGCAGACTCTACATCCACTATGGACATTCAGGTCTCATCCTAACAGGGAATCAGCACGTGGCAAGAACGCTTACCCCAACCCCAGGAACAGCTCAAGGCTCTCACCATAGAATAGAATAGATACAGGCTGTAGTCCCCTGAACCGATGTACATTTGGGACACCACTGTCAGCAGGCATCTCAGAAACCTCATGCACATCTGCCATGGCAACTTTGTCACCAATACTGTGCAAGAATATTTGATTAATACTGCCTAAAAGGCTTCCTTTAGTCATTTATCACCGCATTTTTTTTTCCTTCCTTAGCACTTAGTGGAAAGTGAATAGTTTAGTTCAAGACTGCAGCCCCCAGCAATTTGCACAGCATTCTGTTGATATTGTTAAAGTAATTAGCACATATAAAAACTGTTACATATACATATAACAACTGTTAGTTCACTGCACAGTTTTCAACAAAAGTTCCAGACTGACCAAAACAGAATAATAACCTAGAATAATAAAATCATAACAACCCAGAGTAAGGGGAAAAAGGAGACAGGATAACAGAATAAATGAGACTTAAAACAAAACTGAAAAATACAACATTCATGTCCATATCCGTTTGAGAAGGTTTACTAAATCTGGAAACAAGTATTTATCTATTTTTAAAGGAAATAATTCAATCTAAAATCAACATGTCAAAAGAAGATTAGCAAACATCAGTGTACATTTTTGAACAACATATTTCTAAATGTCACACTTTTCTACCACACTTCCTCAGCACTCTCACAAAACGTATGAACTTTTCCTGCAGGCTGAGACAACTGGAAAAGGGAAATTCTTAGTGAGATATCTTTGTACGTGAACATGTCCTAGGCATCAAAATATAATAAATCATGTATCACAATTCTATTTATACTCTATGATCTTTATGCCATTACATGTTTTGGAGATCAACTTTTAGCAAAAAAACCACAGTGAAACTATATTGATAATTTAGCAAGAGAACACTTCATTTTTCCAACTCTTAAGTACGCATTACAGTTTATTGCTATCTAGCTAGTTCAGGATTAGAAACACAAAAATGAGAATGCATGGAATAAATTGTTTTTAATTAAACAACTACTATTTCACTATCCAAATCTGGAAATTGTGATTTTATGAAATAACAATTGCTACCATAAGATTTAAATAACTTGATTCCAATTCAGGAGAGCATGTAAATACACTTTACCCACTTTACCTTAATCTCATTGATTTCATCTGAATGAAAGCAATTTTTTCCCCTGCATTATCCCACTGCAGATGCCATTCTCTCTACAGATGTCGGTCCCAGTATCATAATAGCTACACCAGCAACAGACCTGATATATGAGTTCATTACCCCATAACTGCAGGTGACACACACAGCATTTGAGGCAGAGGGATCAACAATACTTCTGTGATTTCAATAAGAAATTCTCTTCCTTGGACTTCACTTTCTTACCTTGGTTGCAGGTTTTTCCAGTGTATCCTGGGTGGCACTTACACTTGTTTGGCCCAACGCATTCACCATGTTTGCATCCCGGCTGGCATATAGCTGCAAATAAAGGAATATTCATTATTCTTCCACTCCAGTCAAGGTTGACAGCACTTCACTTTGAAACAAATGGCAATGACCTACCAAATAGTACCATAGTTCAGCATCATTATGTGCTTCAAATACCACTGTTCAAACATCAGGTGCACTTTCAAAAATAACCACCACCCTAACACACATGGGAAGAGTGAGATACTTGTTAGTAGTCTGCTTTTGTACAACACTACATTGTGCTGTTTCTGGGATATTAGACTCTCTTAATACCTAATCAGCAAGCAGGCATTGTGCCTTCACGCGCCCTCTCTGTATGTATGTACTATGATTCGTGCCATTAAATTTGGTAAAACTAGAACACGCTCCAGCAATGCAGAAAACGTGTTCATCGATGTCCTAGGTGACACACAAACAAAGCCATAGTTCAGTCACCGATAGGCAGTAGCACAGATCCCAGCATTCACCATTTTCCTCTATAACCGTAAGAAAACACTCTTTACACCCATTATTAAGCAATGTTTTGCCTGAATCTCTCCCTTTCGGGTGTTTGGATTCTGGCATGGGAATTATTTTTTTTTTTTTCTTTTGGAGGAAAAAGGGAGTGGGTAAAAGCAAAAGCAACACTGTAATATGCTGCTTTATCACTGCACACATCCAAGTCACTTTGACTCAGAACATTTCAAGCATTTACTACCCAACCTGCTATACAGATATAGTCTCAAAATGTGAAGTTATGGTCTGTTCTGCTTCCAGAGTCAAATTTGTCAGGTAATTTCTAATTCCCCAAATGAAGCATAAACACCAGACCCCAAGAAATAATAATTAGGAAGCCATTTTTTGGGTACCTCTCTCAATGTAACACAAAAAAAATTCATAAAACAATCTTCTAAAAATTCAATACTAAAACAAGTGTTGCTTTTGAAGAAATATACGAATTCATGCACAAATGTATTTCTACTGATGTAGGATTAGCTAACAGGAATATTTTCAGAGTGCAATGAGTCCTGCATAACTCTGGAAACAATTTTACAGCTGAAAATTTTAAACAGCATTTCGAAGTCTTTTTTATTAGAAATGTCTTTCTATTACTAAACATACTGTTTCAACATACTGGAAAACTCAAGTATTTACTATGGTTTAAAATGTTGTTTATCATTATATGACGAAACGCAGATGCAAAACTATGGTGAGATTACTGTTTAAGCAAGATGGACACAAATTAGACAGAAATCAAAGGGTGCCATAAACTGAATGCCCTGTAATCAGGATTTACTATTTACCCTGGCTTTAAGTTCATTTTCTAAACTAACAGTATCGTTTGGAATTTGCAAAGTAACTAACTAGATCCAGCTGTAATATTAATTAATCTGACAACAGGCTGTATCATAAAACTGGATGTATTAAGGATGTAATTCAACAGAAGTCTGTCAGAAGGCACTCAAAAAATGTAGCTTGCATTCTAGGCAAGCTGTTCAACGGGGCTGAATTAAAAAAAAATTAAAACAGAAACAAGAGATTAGTTTTGGTTGTGGAAAAACTATGCAAATACATCTCCGATGTTCTAAATTTTTTTCCATAAGATTCCAAGCATCCAGAATCAGCAATTCCCACAAACGCATCCACAGAAGCAACTGTTAGCCTAGAGGGAGTTTACTCCAGTTTTAGGACTGCACTTGCCTTTTATTTTCAGGGCATTTTTTCATTTAAACATTATATATATGGCCTGGGATATCGCCTGAGAACTTAAAACCTTATTTTAAAACTACAGCACTACTCTTGATGGATCTCCCTAACACGATGATGCAGCCTCTTTCCAAAAACTGTCATAAGGAATATCTTAAAAAGCTACAGAGAGGGATGTTTCTAGTTAATGCAAGATTTTTGTTTTGTTTTGGGGTTTTTTGCAATAAACACTGTCCAGAAACAAAGAAATAGGATTCAAATTCGGAAATGCCTCTCAATTAAAGCATTAAGAAAGGGGATGCTTAGACTACTAAAAGGTATGTTTCAAAAAGTACGCCCTTGGGTAACGGACAGATTTGACTGAAGAGCAACTGATACATCATGAAAACCTTCTAGAACATTGTACTTGGAAACAATTACTGCTTTTTTAATCATTATGATCATAAGCAGAAAAAAAGACCATCTTTGTGTAAGAGCCCATTTAGACACTGAGACTCTTCTCTTCCTGACATCACAGACCCAAGCCTAATTAGAGGTGATGGCGGCAAAACAAAGACTATGAAAATCAACTTCATGACTTTGAAGTCACTGGGGAAAAAGAAAAAGATGTGATCTAAACTATAGCAGAGAAACAGAAATGACTATAAATATGTTTTTGAAAGCTTTCATGAAATTTCAACTGCACTTTAGTGAAAATCCATGTTGTGGAGTAGGATACAGCTAGGCAATAATTACTCTTTAAAAAACACAAAGCGCCATGGGATCAGCTTGGTGTGAAGTGTTACAGTTCAGTAGCTGAACCTGTGGCAACTTTAGTTTAGCTGACTTCTTTAAAAATCTTGGTTCCTCCCTGAATTGCATAAATTGTAAATTAGCAGCAGCTCAGATAGAGGAAAAAAGATCTTGTACTTGAAGATGAAAAGCCTTATAAAATTCAGTAATGAAATAAATGAGATTTTAATCTCATTTAGAAATGAAAATGTTACTCTAATTCAGAAGGTCAAATATGTTTGTATTAGGAATCAGATATTTTGCTTAACTCTCTCAGTTAACCAAGTAGGTCAGACATTGTACTAGAACAAAAACTGTGTATTAGCATTGGTTTAAAACAAATAATACACAATTGTCTACAGATATGAAACATGTAACATAGGGCATGTTATTAAATCAAGCAATCGAATCTACGGGATCTTCAAAAGGTCATCTAGCCCAATACACATCAACAAACTTAGCTCCATGCTATGCAGTATTTAATGTCTTGTATGACATACAGGTGGGTAACTCCTGGTCTAAGTCTACCTCCTAGTCTCAAGATACAATTAAGAAATGCACTTAAATCTCGTGACAGATCTCTCTCTTCTGTTTTTAAAAATCTTAGTTAAAGGAGATCTCAGGCCCTCAGCAGTCTACAGCTCAAGAATCTCTATTACCACAAGGAAAGTTTCCTAATGATTAGCAAACCACTATCCATAAAGCCACAGTCATCATAAAATGTTTTTTTTGCACATTAAACAGGTATTTGGAAACCTATGTTTGTTGCCAAACCCTGTACTTGAAGAAATCCTGTTTATTAGAGTACATTCTGTGCACTTTGGCTACTTAAGCATTATGCATCTTATTTATACACAGCTGCTGAAATTCAATACAATGTTATAACTGAAGAATTTATATACACAAGAGAAAGGCGCTTTGCAGTGAGCTTAGCAACATCTGTAGCTCAGCCAACACCACAGATATACATACCACAGCATTTCCTATCAGGAATCAAGCCACCCTCACCAAGCAATTTGTATATCCTCCCACTGCTGTGAGCGGAGCTTCGCATGGTGCAGACTCAGCCAAGTCTGCACGCCAGGTAGGGGCTCCACAGGCAACATCTACATGCCCTTCCCAATGACCTCCATTGGAGTCCTCAGTCCCAGAGAGGTGGGATGGCTGAGGCTCTGCCATCTGCAGCCTGCAAATACTCCCTTCTCCAAAGGAGGAGCTGCCCCTGCACGGCAGCAGGGATACACTCCCTGACTCCCAAAGGGTTGAACATGGTCAACAATGAGATCCAGGTATAAAAATAAGCTTGAGTCTGATTTTCAGCATTTCTTTTAACAGCAGGCAACTATTTCAGCTGTTTGGTATGAGTCTAGGCATACACTATGTGTGCCGATGCAACTGGGTTTCTTCTTTGAATTTTCCACTCTACTTACTTTCTTGCAAAATTTAGGATAGGATGGATAGGATAGGATAGGATAGGATAGGATAGGATAGGATAGGATAGGATAGGATATTTCAGTTGCTCTGCTCACACACAAACACATGGCATTTATCCATTTTTTTAAAACACGATTAGACTCGTAAGTAGCGGGGAAAATAATCTCCCAACTAATACTCATTGCATCTTGACAAAAAAAAAAATTCCCCACAACCGACTCCACCAACCAACAGAATACCATTTCCCTATGATCAATTCACATTTACAATGACTGAAGTAAGCCATGTCCATGGACTTCAGTCTGCTACGTAACATCATTCTCCTACTAGGCTGGAAGGAAATGTAGACAGCAGCCTTTTATTTGGCCATAAATCTAACAGAATACCTATTTTAAAGGTTGGCAAGAACTACCTTTTCCTCCAAAATAAGATGATAAATACCACATTTTAAGTCTCACTTAAACTTCAGGCCAAATTAAACTTCCTGTAAAAATAACACAAGGAATTGAAACATGAATGAGTGGTTTGGGTTTAAGGTTGGTGTTTTTTTTCAAGTGTGGGAGAGAGGGAGAAAGAATTTCTGGTGAAATGCACATGCTGTTAGTACGTGTTATGCTTGTGTAAAAGCCAGAAACCACCAAACTTCCCAGCCATGACTAGCTGCTGGTGATGACTGAGCATGACTCTATCATTCTGAATTATTATTTTTTTAATTGTTGCATAAATACAACAAATGAAAAGCAAATTCAGTCAATTCATTACAGGTCTATAACGCTGGGGTTTTTAAATTTGATCTATATTTTCTCCCTGCACACAGTTCCCTCAAAACTGCTTTGGAAGTCCCCCTCGGGTTTTGTCAGTTCCTCTGCACTAAGCTGCCCATCTTTTAAGGGCAACGGTTGGCTACCACATGCTGTTCCCTCTTTTTCTTCTCATCCAGAATTTTAACGTTAATGATTTATTTCTTGATTACCTAACACTGTTTGGTGGAGTCATAACCAGTCAGTTGCACTGCCTGATTCCTACCTTCCTAACTCCTGCTCTGTACTTGTGGCCAACAATGGAAATCCTTGAGCTTTCTTAGTGGAGTATCTCTACCAATTCAACTCTTCTTTAGTTTTCCAATGCTCCTAGCTAAGTTTTTCATCAAAACAGCCTTGAGTACAATTCAGTGTATAATTCTTACATTCTTTTTCTCTGCTTTGTCTCTTAATTCCTTAACAATAATTTCTTATTCCTTGCATTTTCTTTCTTGCATGATGCCCTTAAGAGGGTTTCATGACAGAAGGTGCCCTCGAGTTCTTTAATTGCTTTTTCTGCATCCCTCCACTCAAATCTGCCTCAAAATGCCAGACTGCAGATGTCCAAACTGTCCTTGAACTTCTATTTTCACCTCTCTGAAGTCTAAAAATATGCATAAGAATACCTGCATCTAAACCAAACTATGCTGACCATCTACCTGAATGGCCTTGCTTCTGCCCTCTTTTCTCAAGTAGCATTTATTTTGACTCTAAATACCAGCTCCTTAAAATTCAGTTTGCCCAAACACAGAAGTAATTTGCGCATCAGCCCAGAGATGATTACATATTATTCAGCCTCACAAACCTTTATTGGATCTTCTTATACTGCTGAATGCACAACAGGCTTCCAATCTTAAGATAGCTACTTACATTCCAGGGCCGACTTTATAATGAGACTCGTATATTGGTGAAACAAGCTTTCCTCTATGCCGCCTCCTCCACCTGAAACTGGCTCCCTTTTTCCTGTGATGCTAGCAGACCACAACCTCAAGTTCTACACTTCTCTTCCTCAGAGCCAGCTTCAGGCTCACGTCTGTCTATTTCTATTTACTTTTTGCAATTCTTTGCAAATTATGCAATTGCATAAACACACACTCAGGAAAACAGATCTGCCTTATTCACAGTAATTTTGTTCTAGGATCCCAAAGATATGAGCTAATTTGTAAAATAAATCACTGCAGCTCTTTCAGAGTAATATATTTATTTTTTGTTCAACTACATACAAATGCAGGAGAATGCAAAAAGCTTAACCTACCACACAGTTACCAGTAGGTGGTAAAAACATGTCATACCCATAATTCACATTACAGAATTACTTCTGAAAAAATAACTTTGCTTCCCAAATAAATGTACGAGCCGTCACAACATATATCTCTGCAGAGCTTAATAAACCCGACTAGGGCAACTAGGGTATTAATTTTCAGATAATTTCATATGCAAAACATTCCTTACTCTATTTTTTGAAAGATAATAAATGTCATTGGCCAAATTCTGCAACTAGAGACTGATAATATCATCAGATTAAATGGTAGTATCTAATGCCTGAATATTTTTTCACAAATTACTTGCAGTTATTTGAAACATTCATGATAACAAATGTCAAAATGCACGCTTATGCATCCATCTTAAAGCATACAGTTCCATTAAATAAGCGGCTCCTGATTTTTCATGCACAACTATTTGCCTGGGTAAATCAGTTACCCAGTTTGCACATATGATCCCGACAACAGCACATTAATATGACAAACTGCAACCAGTGAGGGCTATTCATCGCACTGAATTCTTCGCTTGCCTACGCTGCCAAATGTGTTTCTAAACTGCATACGCAAATTCAGACCCTGGTTCATTAATGCCTTGCTATTCAGAACAGCACTTAAAAGCACAAGTAACTTTAGCATGGGTAACACTGAAATCAATAGGATTTAATGAAGTCAGTGAAAGTTAAACTAAGGGTCATGCACTTAAATAGTCTTTTTAAATACCAGTGAAAATTTGATCTCACACAATGCAAAATTAGAAAAGCAAGAAATACTTCATGCTTTGTCAATCTTTTCATGTTTGCATTTCAATGCTTAAAGAATGGTGCTCTATCATCTCACATGGCTGTTACCTGAACGTTTCTGTGCATCTACTGAATTCCAGCAGGCAGAAGCAGGCTAGCATATGTGTGGTGGCAGAAAACAAATTGGGCCTTATTGCTATTTTATTTATTAGCATATAACACCCACTGGCTTCAGCAGAGTAACTTCTGTACCACAGTAACAAAGCTGATCAGACGAACAGCTGATTACTTTGCTCCCCTTTCTAAAGACTGGTACTTCGGTACCAACGTGAATTAGTGCTGATTTCATTTTGCTCTAACATGCCAGGCTGTACACTGCTGGAGAGCAGGGGCGGTAAAGTTTCCCTTTTCTGGGAATGACAACTTGTAGTGGAGGTGCAAAGCAGGCAACAGGGGGCAATAAGTGCTTCAGCCATCCCAAACTAACCTCCCACTGCACATGATTCAATACCATGAAAGCAAATCAGGCCTCTTAAGTCTGACAGCTTGTAAATATGATGCTGCTAGTATAAACAATTGGCAGGAAGAAAAAAATATTGCCTGGGGCTTGAGGGTAAAATAAGGAAAAAGTGAAAAGGGAAAAGTACAATAGTCTAGAAAGTAAGTATCTCATCAGATAGGTGACTTGGATAAAACAGGCCTGTTAATTTCCTCCCCCCACATCTTCCCCAAATCAAATGTTTAAAAAAGGAAAAAAATAAAAGAACATCTACATCTTCTTGTCACGTATTATAGTTTTCATGTAAACTTATGACTGAGAGGCTGTAACTCCAAGTCATAACCTTGCCAAAATTATTTCAAGAAATATGTTCAGCTAACCTTTGGGCTGGCACCTTAGGCTGGCTATTCTCTGCCTTAAGACGTAGAAAGCTGCAAAACAAATGTCCAAAAAAAGAAATTCCAGCTTTTTTTTTTTTTCTGTAAGGAGGATGGACTTGGCTGGGGTTTTTATCAACTTGTTACATTCCTGGAGACTTACACACATTCAACATTCAGAGCTTTTCTGAAATAAAAAAAATTCTGGTACACATTTAAAAATGGAAATACCTTACATCAGTATTTCATTATGAGATTTAACAAACACATTCTGATACATAACAATAATTAAATATAATGACGTGATGCTATTCTTATTCAATCAACTAAGGAGCTACACTTTGTCATGTTTCATATGGTACATAGTTGTAAAAATTCTCATGTTTCACGGTTTAGGTTCAATGTTTCCATCAACAGAACATAAATGCTTTTCTTAAAGAGACAGTATCCTTTCATTTAAATATAGGTATATATTTTTAATGCTGCGTCTCCACAGAGCAAACATAAAGGGTTAGCATCTGGATGCTAATTTGAGAGTAATTAAAACTACACCCATTTATAAGAATCTTAACATCTGCAACCAATAAACATGCTGGCATATAAATTTACTGCTCATTTTTATAATGTTTAAATTTTGAATGTCATCCAAATTAAAACTAATGCTTATAGGCTTTTTCAGCTCTTACTACCATATGAAACCAGATACACTATGAAAGTTAAATTAAGATGGAAACACAGATTTATGGTTTGGGCTTATTTTAAATCAATTTATTTGCCAATAAAATTAATGTTAGCAGCATAGCTTGTTAGGCTACATAGCCTTATTATAAAAGACTGGGATTTAAGCAACAGCAGCTCTTTGTATTTTAAGTAGTTTGTGACCAACACTTAAGGGTTTGCTATGATTGCAACTTATATTGGTTTAAATTAGTTTTAACCATATAGTCCCTTAGGATTTGCTATAGTGGATGGAGGCTCCCCAAGTTGTTGCTGGGCTTTGAGAGAAGCTCCAAATACAAGTATACTGCAGTTATAAATTGTCAAATCATGTTACTGTTGAGATTTCCTCGGGAAAAACTGGACTGCAAATTTATTATTCTTTGTATGAAGTACATGAGGGATGCAGTGGGTAAGTGGGAAAGGATACTGTGTCTTTAACGTAGTAAAGTCACAACTGCTTTAAAAGCATAAAGCTTCCAAACTGAAAAAAAAAAAAAACCTGAATAAAAATAGCAAAACCTCATTTTTTCTTGCATAGCAGTATTAAAGCAGTATTGCAATTCTGTATAAAATGTCTTTTCTTTGAAAAGTACTAGGGATGCACAAAAATATTAGTCATTTTATAAGAAGCAAACATGCTGCATATTAATACTAATTAAACATTGCCAAAACAATGCATCAATATAGACTGGATTCTTGCAACCAAAAATTCAGTAACAAAACTCCTATTGACTTTAGGGAAGTTTCTGCTAGTGGGTCAGCCTCTTGAAAGCCAGTATTTTCATGGCTCCTTATTGACAAAATCATGGTTTTATTTTTGTGCATCGTGGACTATACAGAATTGCCACTTCCACTGAAAGCATTGTTATGTGCAAGAAACAGAAGTCCTAAGCAGCTCACGGCCTCTTCTCCCATTGATGTATGAGGTGATTTATATGGGTAAACTCCCATCAACGTGATCGTTGGTTATACAGAGTCTCCTTCTAGACATCAATGAGAGCACAGCCGCCTCTTCCCCCGCCCCACCACCACCACCTTGCATCTCTGGCAATAGATTGCACAGTACAGATACACAGTCTTTAAGCTCGTTAGGAGAGGAGCAGCAGCACAGACAGTCTAAGTACCTTCACAACTGTTGTGAGCGGGCAGCAGCATGCACAGTTCCCAGCAAAGCGTTTGGTTATGCCTGCATCTGCTATCTCAGCTTGTACAAGCTTGCCTATCTCTCCTGCAGGTCCCCCTTAAGAACCTCCTGAAACAGATTTAGGTTTGACTAAATCTAAAAGCTAACCTGACATCCTTCAATTAACATTTCTTAATGATGCAATACTACGGGGAGGTGTAAACTGATGGCTTGACTTACACTTTTACTAACAGGCTGTTTTACTGTCTACCTTCTTGATTGCTCTGTCCTAAGCCAATTGTCATGGGTTTAGCATAAGGTGGTGGGAAACTAGTTTGCTGACCTATTCTGGTTTTGCTCTCTAGGTAGAACACCGCAATCTCAGCACAGGGATATAACCAGATGGAGTTACAACAGATGGATGCTCTGAAAGAGCATGCTCATCTTCTCAAGCCCTTCTCAAGGCAGACTTTATTATAGACTTTGTTACTGTTTAAGGAGAATTCAACATTGAAAAGAGTGAAGTAATCAAATAACATCGCTACTTCTAAAATCCATGTTTGGTGGGATTTTATTCCTGTTAAGCATCTGCTGCTGGTCAAACTTTCTGTCCATCAGGCAAAATCTCAGAGTACCCCCTGCTGACTCCACCAGTCATGCAAACTCATGCCAACAGAGCCTGTGACAGTCAATCTGCATCTGCGTTTAGAAGTTGCAGATCCAACCTTCTATTTTGCACGTATGCAAACACAGCAAAAGGAACCGTTTTTGCAATTGCCTCTAGCAAAGGAGTTGTCCAAACTGTAATCCAGAATAAGAATTCAAGCCGGTTTATATTGCTTTTCTTAAAAAAATCTTGCTTAACGTTTTAAATCTATGTTAAAGTAGTAGCTCTTTCTACAGTTCTTGGGTGTTAAACTGCAGCTGGAATTTTGAAGCAAAAGGCAGCCTACATCTTTAGTGTACCTTGACCACATATAACTAGCATACAAATCAATTACAAACAGACATGCAGCCAAGTACAAAGCAGGTGTATTTTGTTCATGAAAGACACACGCATGTGGAAACAATTTTTATAGCTTTTGAAAGAACTACAGAGATACTTGTAAGCCAGCTAAAAGCAAGGCAGGTAGACCATTATTTCTAAGAATAACTTTCAGGGAACCAAGACAGGTTAGTGGCAAAAATGTCCACAAGGAACTACTATTTTTCAAATAACCCCTAGCATGGCCTGGTGGAAACTGAAGGAAAGAACTTCCTCTTTCATTCCAGGTAATAAAAAGCATGACGTTACTTCTCATGTAAGTCTCTGCATGAAATGTGTACATCTCTTACCCCATATTTTAGTTTTCTGATAGGCTAACCAGGTTCCAGAGCTCAGTATGTGAGTATATATTCACAGTTGATTTCTGTACACCGGATTATGAGGCAAGGGTCAGTCAGCAGTGGTTCTAATGACCTCCCTGCTGCTCTGACCTAGCAGAGAAACTTGGACAACAAGGCCCAGATTATCCTTTCCTTGAGAAACCCTCAGGAAGACAGCCATCCCTGCAGAATACTGTCACAGATATCTTATTAGGGGGATGAGATAACAGGCTTGAGCAGGTCTCCTAGACCACAGTAGCTATAATACAGGAATGGACACAACTGTTTTCTGTTCTGCAGTTGACATTTCTCATCCAGCTCAAAGAACTGAGCTCCACTGCTGGAAATTCTCTTCCCCCAAGTATTTCAAACCATGAAAATTAATGCTGAATAACACATTAAAAAAAAAAAAAAAGTTGAATCAACTTCCCAAGGCAAATTTTTTCTTCTGGCACACAGAAAAGTGCGTTTGTGCAAGATATGTGTGATGATGCATGCCCCAACTTGGTTTTCCCTGTACACTTTAAAACCCGTTTAATGGGTTCTGGGTTAGGACAACACACACAATACCACAGATTAAGTTGCCTTACAATGCAAAAAGAGTTATGAATTAAAAATGTACTGTTGATACCTGCTCTTACCAAAAACATTCTGTCACAGGAAGTCAAAACACCCTACTCTGAAAGAAGAAATCCTGAAGAAACTCTTTCTAGACCCACTTTTGCTCTGGGTTATAGTTTTGCTGTGTGCACAACAGTAACACATAAAAATGCAAGAAAACAGTCCTATTTTTACACACATCTCATCAAGTACTTTATCAACATAGCGTTTTTCACAGAAGTAGGCTTTTGTGTGATTACTCCCACTACTACTTATTGAGGTGCAAGTAAATCCCCCAAACTGGGCAACAACATAGGAATTTTGGACTAATTTCAACTAGGATATTTAACATCTAACTTTAGAGCACTGATGCTGTGAGTCCATCATTGTAAAGGGTCAGCTCTACCAACGATACAAACCTGGTTTATATACCAGATCAAAACCTCAGAAAGGCTACTTACGTTGGTGATGGAATATATCCACTGCTCTAAATCTAGATTAGGCCACTAAATAACTGTGGATGGATTTTCAATTTACAAGGACTTAGAAATGCCAATGAACTTATTTGAGTTACGTTCAGGCCCTTTGAAAACGTGGCTATATTTGTAGCAATCTCAAAATGGATCTAGTTGCCTAAACATAGATCTCACTTTGGTGTTCACAACCTGCAAGGAAGAAAAAAAAAAATCCAACCTGTTTCAAAGTTCTTAATTATTTAGTTAGAGGGACACTTTCTAAGTGCATTTGCTGGAATTGAAGAGGGCATTTGGGAAGGCAATTTCATGTCACTGAAGATAGAATATTTCTACTAGCTGAGATGTTACAGCTGACACTGACAGGCTTTGGAAGCAAGTTTACACAGATCAGACCTACATGCACTTCCTTACATGTACAAGTCTTGATAGGTGTAATTTATTAACTGGAGACAGAGGATGTTTTAAAGGAAGAGTGTAAGAGTGTAAATTAAAGGTTTTACCTGATTTCAACTTCTTCCTACATGTTTATAAGGGTGAAAGAGACAGCCGAGTTATGCTGACTTGCGTTACTAAGCAGCAGTAAGCACAATTACGTCCTACGTGCACTCCTTTGTCAGTCAAAGGGACATAAAAGGAATTACTCCACACTTCACAAAAGCAAGTTTAGCCAACACAGTTCAGTTCCCATTTGCAACTGTATGGATGGATTATGGATGGAAGATCAGGAGCACTGAGTTACCAAGGCTTAATCAGTTACCGCTTGTCAGCTGTGCCACAATCCTACTTTGTTAGAGCTGACATATACAGGCTTAAACCTCTGCCACAAAGAAACCATTACCTTAAATCCTACAGCTGGTTTAAACTAACACATTTTTTTCTCAATAGCCATGGGCAGAAGGCATGCCCATGCGTGTTTGGTGGAGCAGCTCAGCTGGACAGCAGAAAATCTATCCAGGTATGTTAGCGATCGCTTGCCCATGGCTCACCGTGATTCAGAGGTCTACGTAAAATGGGACAACCCTGTCACGTATGGGAGCCTAGATTCTTGCTATACTCTGGCTCCAGCATGGCTCTTGCCTGACATTTGTTGTCAGAACGATAAATTCAGAGGTGACAGTGCCTACATAGTAAACTATGCATGAGTAAACAGGTGAGAGTCCAAAGGTGCTGTAGCACTTGCAGGCATACCAAGGATGGCTCAAACTTGTTCGAGAAAAGCAGTTCAAGCTCACTAATAAAGAGCTCAGCATTACTGCCTGAATATTTACAGCTTCTTTTTTGGACTCATTTGTACATTGGGGCTCACTACTAATTTTTAAGCCTGACTCTATACTTGTTTTCATTGTGCAAATACAATTTATTCTCGAAATGGCAAAGAAAACGTGCATCTAGTAGAGAAAGTCTGAGATGTATTTATGCCACTCATTTCAGGGACAGGACTAAGAAGCTTGCCTTTCTCCATAGAGAAAGTAGGAGAAATAATTGTGTACTTGGCTTTTTGGAAATTTTTCAGTGATATCCCTTTGTACAGTAAAACACTAAAGTTTTCCTTTGAGGTCAGGAATGCTGCCTTCTGTGCCAGGTTAATCCTTCATACCGAATGCCACATTCCCAAGGTGGAGAGTTGACTACAGATTTTCTATTTGGCTGCAAGTACTAGAAAGATTGACTTGCATTTGCTGTAATCTCCCGCTCTGTGATATGCCTGGAATTTTCACCACCCACAACTGGGCAGATTTTCTTGCTTTATTTTTCTAAGAGTTTGGCTCCCATTTAAAAACTAGAAGGAGCTGTTAAGTTTTTAATAAGGTCCTCACTCAAACGTTTGAGACTCTTCTGAACCAGCGATTCAAAAATTATCAGTACCCAGTGTGTGGAAAAAAATGCATTTAGACACCTAAGTGATAACTATAGTTTTGAAAGTCTGGTCCCAACTACTGGAGATGACCACATAAAATGTATCTGCGCACTTCTTGGAAGTGTGCATAGGAAACAAATCTGTGAATAATGGACTAAAAGGCAGTGAAATGAGGTTAGAATTCACCTAGCTTTAGCCTTAAAAAAAGAGCACTTACGGTAATTGAAAAAGTTGGCACTACAAATGACCTTATTGACAAAATTCAAAGAATAAAAAATAAAAAATACTTTCTATGTATTATTACTTTTGTCTCATTTTCAACTTTTATTTATGTATCTTTTGTTGTATCACTTTATGCTATTCCTGTCTCCCAAGATGATAAAAATGCAACCCCAAATCAGACTTGGTAATAGCAAGAAATTAAAGGTCAAATATAACTGAAGTTGACTTACACCTAAACACGAGCTGCATTTATGGTCACGACACAGGAGACAACTTGTCTAAGAAAAGGGTCACAGTGAGACCCTTTTAGTATTTTGGATTTTTTTCAGTTTTGTTCTTTTTCTTTTTTTTTTTAAACAATGCAAATTTTTGATACTTGCCAGTTAAGCCTTTGTAGCCTCAAACATTGAAACACTCCATAATTTAAAAAAAAAAAAAAAAAAGTGTTATGAAAGGTAGGCATATATTTGTATATTTTTATCATCTCTGGAGTAGCCTCAATCAACCTACTCCACATTATCCTTCTTTCTCTACAAACATTCATCCCAGAGAAAGGACTACTTGTTACCAACTACAGCCCTAAAAATCAAAATGATTCATGGTATGGACCAAGAGATATCAATCTGAGAACTTTGCATCAAAAAACAGTATCAAGGATGTTATGTTCCAGAAGTACTTTACATAGCTTTTTCATCAGTCGTCTTATATACCTATTAAACATTGTGGGCTTTTAACACACTTGGGTAGGAAGAAGCCAGTCTTGCTGTTTACAGATTTGAACAAAACCTTTGCTGAGAGTCTATAGTTGCATTGCCAATGCTATTTCTATCTCGTGCCTAATATTTGCCACCTACAGTCAACTGCCCTGCAGACTAAGCAACTTAAGAGTATTTAATACCTGTTTTACTTTAAAAATGGCTTGGCAGAAAATAATCTAGTTTGCAGACATTTGTATCAAAATTTAAAAAAAAAAAAAAAAAGAGAGAACCAGTATTTATAGGTTCACTTCTGCAAAAACTTAGGGGATATCACTCATGTATGCGCTGTTAAACACATGAGCAAGAGTTACCAGTATCAAAGGCTGTAATTTTAACAAGCTAAGGTCTCTATAACACTCCTAACAATTTTAACTTCTACACAGCGCTAGCTGCCACAACAGAGTAACTTTTGAAGATGTAGTTAATGATGAAGACTTATCTACCTGGTTATCCTGCAATTATATCAAAGATTCTAGATAGATGTGAGAATCTCAGAGATGTTTCTCTTCACATGTGACCCAGTAAAAGGATGCTGTCAGGTGTTTTTATACCCTTAGTTTGGGGTTACTGAAAGAATGTTTGAACTTAATACCAACTGGAACGTTTTCACTGACTTTCTAAGTAAAATGTCAATAATTTGGGTTTCCTTCTTGGACACAAATATTCTTGCCCTGCAGTGCTTGTAACATGACACACTGTAGTGTTACGTCAGGCTATTAGACCAGAGCACGAAATGAAGTGGAAACCAAACAGAAATTCCCAAATTCTCATTGCCCTAACTAAAGTTTACCTTACTTGATTGCAATAATTTTTAGTACTGTTAATAACAGACAAAATTTTAACCCGACAACATCCTTATAAGTAAGTCAGACTCACATGTGCAAAAGCCTAAGCCCTGCGTTGTAAGAATGCATGTGAACATGTGAAAGATGTGACTAGGTGTGTACAAGCCTTTTCTACACGTGACTAGAAGCCCCAGCAGCAGTGATACTCACGTTGGCATTGTCCCCAGGACAATCGGGCCCAGCCCCAACAGCAGTCAATTCTACTTCCAAACCGACACAGTCCTGGGGAGGAGACTATTTGTCTGTGCCACCTGAACAAGAGAGTTCAAAAAAGTCTGATGAAACGTTTTGGAAGTAGCCAAAATCATTCTAGATTAAGAAAAGACAAAGACCATCAAAAACCTCTCCTGCATGGAGATATATATCCTTTTTTTTTGAAATAGTAACTGCTCTAAGCTGAGGCTATGATATTTCTATCATTTATACTGTGTTTAGTTCAGAAAATGTAAATGGCTATAGGCAAAGAGGAGAAAAGATAATCAGGGTAACTTCGTAAAGCCTGAAAAGCTGTCATGCTTTGCAATGTGCTCACTGCTGCCACTCCCAGGCTGGTATTGAATAATTTCCGAAGTCTGAAACAGAATTTACAACATGGAACAAACCACCACAGAATAAAGTTTCAGCATTGGTTTGTTTTACGATGTACGGCCAAATTTTCTCACTGAAACACGAAAGGAAAAAAAAAAATCCAAACAAAAGCTTCCTAAACTGTTAAACAGAAATTAAATGCAAAAGGAGAGCTGTAGTCTTCTCTTGTTCCAAGGAAAGGATACCACAGTCTCAAGCCATTACAAAGTACTGACATAAATTCTTAAAAATTTTTAATGACAAGCTGAAATAAAGCTAACGCCGGATTTGAACAAATCCTAAAAAGAAGTCTTTGGCGGGGGACACCGTGCGGGCTGATCTATTCGCAGGCGGAACGGCTGCGCCGGGCAGCAGCTCCTGGCAGCACCCACCAGTCCCTCTCCCACCTGCCCCGCAGCCCCTGGCTGCACCTGACGGGGCCCGGCCCGGCAGACACACGCTCCCGGGCCTTCGCTTCGTGTCAAAACTTGACTTGCAGTCTTCACCGTACGCTGCTTCAAATGCCTCGAGGCGTCAATAAACTAATTTTATTTTTACAGCACGCGAAGCGCTTTGTTTTTAATTCTTGCAGGACGCAACCCTGACAGAGCGATAACTTTTTTTATACCTTAGCCCACGTTCAGGTTGCCGGGCGATGGGCGGCTCTCGCTTTGGCCGGGCCACGGGCGGGGGTCCGGGGCCGAGCGAACCCGTCCCGGGGAACCCCGGGCCCCGCCGACCCCCCGCGGGGACGGGTCGCTCGCCCCGCCGCCCCCCTCAGCCAGCCGGCCGCGGGCACCCCTTCTCGGCTTGAAGGGCGGGAGTCCCGCCGAGGGCTGTCGGCCGCCCCCGCCTCGCCCAGAGGCA
>VWZL01003235.1:522031-536624 GCA_013396915.1 Stercorarius parasiticus
CGCCGCCTCCCCGCCGGGGGGCACGGGGGAGCCCGCCGTCGGGCCCCCGCCGGCAGGGCCCCGCCCCACGGTACACCCGGTGCAGCAGGTAAGGGGAACGAGCCCCCAGCTCCGGCCGAGAGGAGCCGAGCGAGGCAAAAGCCGCCGTCTGGAGACTCTAAGAAGGGTGGGCTTTGTTTTTATAAGCTTTTTTAGCTTGAACTTCACTAAGTAGGACGGCCACCCACTCCTCTCTGCAAGCAAAGTCCACGTCTAATGCCAAGAACCTAAGATTTGGCCTTCTCTTGCCAACCAGGCTTCTCCCTGAATACAGCTTTCCAAATTAATTACAAGGTGTATGTGGCGTTTTTGTCTGGCTCAAACACTCCTATTAATAGCTCTTAGATGTTGGCACGTGTGACATAAAGTGTCCCAGCCCTTGTCCAGAAGAAAAAAGTGACAAGTTTAAACATTATCCATGCAACATGTAATGACATCCTAGCACCACTACCAACAGCAAAGACTGCATCTGTACTTTACGTTAACATGTTAAATACAGCAGTTACTTTTGGTTTGTTTCTATGAACTACAGCTTTCGGGACTCACTGAGGGACACTTAATAACTGCCTGTCACCAATTTAGGGTCAGAGCTGCTCTGAGATCCCTCTGATCACAGACAGATGGGGCCAACCACTTGGACTAGGTTGCAGCATTGGTTTTGATTTGTGCCTAAATCAAGGGTAAGTCTCATCAGCTGTTCTTACAAGGGTCTGGCTGCAGCTTAGAAGCAGAAAACAAAGATCTTCTGGGTTGTGCTGTAACGCAAAGCCAAACCCTTCAGGGAGGATTTGTACGCCAAACAGGATTTCAGGCTTTGGATTTGAGCTGGTAGTTCTGTACAGAGCATTTTCCACCTTCAAAACACAGATAATTCAAGCACCACTATACAAAGGTAACTACTTTTTGCACAAGATACAAATTGTGCCAGTGAGCTTTTGAAAATTACACCCTTCCCCTGAGTGGTTTTACCACTTTCTGCTTAAGTTTGCAGCAGAAAGTCCCCTCCAATGCTCCTTCCCCTCTTTTTGTCATCTTTTCAGGACCACATGTCAGCCTCCAGCCAGCACTTTTCAGACACAGAGTTTCCACTCACTGCAAAAACTACAAGGTGATGATTCTGCACGGTGCTCATTACCTATGCTTAGATAACATGCAAGCCTTCTTAGAGGACTTGGATAGATACAAAAACTGACCAAGGACCAAACCTGGTTCCCTTCATTCACATGAGAAGCCAATTGCCACAGTGAAGACAGTGACACAGTGGCATTTGTGAAAGACAGGAAATCATCTGGCTCAGATTAGATTCTTGCTGAAATATAGAGCTGATTTCCAGCTCTTGACTGATTGATCCCTTTTTTTTTTTTTCCACTTGGATGCGTGATGTGGGATCACAGACCGTGCAGAATGAATTCACTGTCAGCATTTTATGGGCAAAAGGGGAGAAATCATATTTGTGACAACCACAGGGATTTCTTTCCGATAACAGCATCTGCCTGCCTCTCTCCAACTTGTAGAAAAAAAAAGAGTTCCTACAAATCACACCGCAGCCAAGTTCAGAACAGGTGCCAAAAGCAACATTTGAACTTCACTGTGAAATAAGGTCTAGGGCAACCTGACACTTTCCCTCTGATGTCCAAAGGAACACGTCATAAAATCAATTCCTTTCATGCAATGCTGCACAGTGGTACTTAAGTACACAGCAACTTTAAAGCGCGTGCTACTCCTTTAAAGCATGGATACTCGCAAATGATAGTAAGATCATTTAATGTCTCCAGACCACACTCAGTATCCTCAGCAGCCTGTTTGGCACTCTTTTATGTTAATACTAGGGTGCTGGTCAGACGTGGTGCCTACTCCAATTAAGATTGTCTGTGCTTGGTTTACTTCTGCTGCCTTTACAATTTGTTTCGGAACATCAGCCTGAAAAAACAGTTAACCAGGCACTGAAAGATCATGTATTGCACTTCCATACCCATCAGTGGGACTGAACATCCAGTCATTTATGAATCCATTTATTTTGGCAATGCTTTATCAATGCCAGTGGAGTTTTCTTAATGAGGTTGGTTCTCATATCCAGGACACCAGAAGGATTACTAAGTGAGCTGGCAAAGAATCAGATCTCTAAACAAGTTAAAGGTGCATAAAACTGTCTTCCATACCCCACTGCTGTGTGGGTGTGCATCAAGATAATATATAGAAGATGGAGAAGTTATTGGAAGTATTACTAGAAGCACTTTTGTGCCTTACATTTAGTGAAGCAGTAGGAAAGTCTGGCAAATGTTGAAGCCATAGGGTGGGCTGACCTGATGTTCAGCAAGACATTAGCAATAGAAGTCCAGCAGCTGTCCATCAAGCACTCGGATGGATGACTAGCACATACCCAGGTACCAAGCAGAGGATGAAGTGGAACATGGACAAAAGAACAAGTGTCCAAGAACGCTTCTTCAAAGATACTGATAAGACATTTGGTAGATATGGTAGATGATAGAATATTGCAGATATTACAGAAATCACAGAGAAACAAATTTAAAATTTATCTTCATTGTTACAGGTAGCTGGAAATTGCACATAATCACAGCAGTAAAAGATATTAATGAATTGAGTCCTCTAGTCAGCAGAAGCAGACAATATTTTTTGTAACTCTCCCGTTTACATAAGCAGAAATTAAGGAACAGAAAAAGATTTTCCCACAAATCAAATCATCTGTCATCAAAGCAGAAAGAGATCTCCTGTTTTCCAATTTCAAGCTTAAACCACAAATCCATCCTTCCTCCCTTCTAAGGAGGATTTCACCCTCACTGAGGCTAAGCAAGTTAACCACAAATACCACACTACCCCAAGTCACTAAATCACACTGTGACGTGTGTAAAAAACACTTCATTTGTAGTTACTGGCATGCATGATCATATTCTGCATCTGTGATGCTAATGTAACATGTATACTTCTTGCAAAATGGGACAGAAGAAAAGAATCCAAGTCCAAATTATCTATGAAACTTTCAATGTCATTACTCTTCCTCTGAGGCTATGCAATTCTGATTTTCAACCAACTTTATATATGGTATAATTAAAAGTAGTATTTATTGTGTAAATATTATCTCCATCACATGCTAGGTAACAATCTGTGTCAGTCCCATGCTAATAAGAAAACTGTAAGGCATCAAGAAAATCCAGCAATTCAATCAGCTAAATCAATCTTGGTACTCCACCTCCCTCTTAGTAAACCTACTTGAAAAGGTAAGCAAGTCATCAAAACTATCAGACACTGTAGTACCAAATTACCTTCTGTACAGATAAACACTGTGCTTTGGAAATACTAATTCAAAAACTTCCAAATGCTTTTTCTGCATCAGGTTTTCCAAATTAATTTGCTTTCTCCAATAAGCTTGATCCTTCTTTAAAAACTGAGTGGTGTTTTTCTTGAAGTTCCCTGCATTGCATTAGAGTGTAGAGAATTTATGGTCCCCCACAAATAAACAACAATCTACTTTTCAAAGCCCAGTAAAATTTCATATTCCCTTCTGCATTTGTCTTCTAAACTAACTTCTAACTGTCCACTGTTGTCAATTTTTGTACCAAAGGTATTTTGCATAGGGGATCAGAATGATAATCCCCCAAATTTAACATTACCCAGTTCACTAGGGAGTCAGTCTACTTGGCCTCACTTGCAACACAGTCATTAAATGCAGAAAAATCTGCAACTGATGTAAAAGTCATCTGCAGCAGGATGGTGAGAGGCAGCATAGCCAACTTCAAAAACTCATGCTAAACTGCCTGCACTAATCCCAGCTTTGCGCATCCTGCACCTCTCGGTGATGCCAGCAATGAAAGAGATGCAACTGTTGGGCAATGTGGTCTTAAGACATTTTTTTGTAGACAGGACCAGAAACTACATTGCATTGATACCCACTTGCAGGCAGGCAACAGGGTGGAACTGGGATGAGTTCCGCATGTGAGTGAAACAATCGTGAATGTCTTCACAGATTGAGCAGGAAAACACGCATATAGCCTGTGAGGCTGTCTGAAAAAGGGAGAAAGAGAAGAAAGTTTTAGGAACCTATTGAATAAATGATTGACAAACTATTTTATGCAGTCAGATTGTCAGCACTGAACAGAATGCCTCCAACAACACATTAGCATCGTTGTTATCTACTCCATATTGTTTCAGCCAGTTAGCTCTCATTATTCACCGCTCTAGTTCAATCAGCCTTTGGGAAAGCCTCACAACAAACCACCTGGATTCGGTGAAAAGGAGGCGGGGCTACGTTTCCTAAGGATCCTGGCTTAGTTGTGCCTCTATAAAAGCATTTTCCACATAATCTTTGTAATGTCCTAGTGTTCCAATAATACACCAAGTCCCATACAGCTCCTGTAGCTTTACGGCATGTGCTTTGCAGATCATCCTACAGCTCTTCATGTCCAGTTTTACACCACACAGCCAACTCCTCGTGTCTCCTTTCCTCAGGAAACCAAATGCTTGAACACAAGAAAACTATTCTATATATCACTAATACATTGCCACCTAAATTGCTGTCTCCATGGGCTACATGCACATGCACTTTCCAGTCAGAGCAGAGACCAGAACTGAGGCACAATTTCCACTCATTTAGCCTGAGTGGAAATTACTGAAGAAATGTTACTTATATGGCAAGAAAATACAGATACTCGGCAACATTCAGAATCAATAGTGTCTTTTTCATGGGCAAGAAGTGCATAAAAACCTTCTGTTCAACAATATTAAAGGCTGATGACAGATTCTTTAAAAAAAAAAAAAACAAACCCAAAGCAAAAATCAAATCACCAGATTACTATCCATAACTAAAAGAAAATATAAAGAAAACAAAACAGGAAAAGAGTCACATATCTCATACAGAGGATAACTATAAAAAAAGCTGTTAAGAATCAAAAAACCACAAGCACGTGAGCTGAAACCAAACTTAACCTCAAACTTTCTGCGATAACTTTAACAAAAGAAAAAGGCAACATTAACAGAAGAGATCTCCATGAAGACATGCTCTTGACTGCAGTTCTAATGTAAACCAATTTGAATCAAGCAGGCGAACTGTTTTGTATATTACCTGAAATAATTATGGAATTAACATGAGTTTTCTCTTTCATGAGCCCAGACTGGAAGCTAGGACTTCTTAGGCTATGTAAGAATTTTAACATATATAGCCATAAATCAGCCTGAAAAGTTACCAAAATTTTCTTTAGGACAAGAGCAGCAAATAATCTCGTGCAGCATGGATTCAACTGTTTCTGCTCATGAAGTACACCCCTTACAGCAGGAAATACACTGGGAGATGCAGAACCAGAAGGAAATTATTTGCAGTAGTCTAAGGTATCAGCCTTGACTATCACACAATTTTTGCAACTTTGGTTTTCCCCATGCCTTGGGCTCATTGCCAGTATCAGTCAAAAAAAGTTGGAGGTCCATATATTAACACTGGTATGCTGCCCAGACTACCTATATAAATTATGACAATGACTTTCCAGAAAGAAATGATCAAGCATTACTTTAACCTGATCCTTTAGATTTTCTTTTTTCATACTGAACCTGAATTGCTCCCCAATTTTTTGCAAAAATGGAATAAATAATCCGAAAATAAATAAATCACTCTGGGTCCTGATTTTCCCTCTGTTTCATTTGGTTTCAGGTGCTGTAACTTTGCTTGCCTGAGCTGAGCTATAGCTGTGTAATGAGATGGATCCTCTGGTACTGATTGCTGACAAATTGACCTAGAACTATTTCTTTATATAAATGAGTTTCAATTGCTATTCTCAAGGGAAAATGGGCTTGTCTAATTGATTGAATTCCTTATTTAACTTCTATCTTTTTACATACAGGAAATCCCTAGTATACTCTGAGATATCAAGGGGGAACTAGCAGGCAGGAAAACCTTCTATGGATGCTCTGAGGGAGAGTTTTCATATAGTTATGATATTGTTGACCCAGCTCCTCTGTTCAACTCTATAGAACTGCAATCTCTGAAAGACGTTTCAGAAGTTAAAACAGTGTGGACACCTGATTATTTCTATTGCTGTTTCACAGAATCACAGAATAGTTGAGGTTGGAAGGGTCATCTGGTCCAACCCCCCTCCTCAAGCAGGGTCACCTACAGCCGGTTGCCCAGGACCATGTACAGGTAGCTTTTGAATAGTTTCAAGGATGGAGACTCCACAACCTCTCTGGGCAACCCATGCCAGTGCTCAGTCATTATCCCAGTGAAAAAGTGTTTCCTGATGTTCAGATGGAATCTCCCGTTTGTGTCCATTGCCTCTTGTCTTGTACTGGGTACTACTGAAAAGCACCTGGCTCCATCTTCTTTACAACTTCCTTTCAGATATTTCTCCACATCAATGAAATTACAATGAGCCTTCTCTTCTCCAGGCTAAATGGTCCCACCTCTCTCAGCCTCTCCTCATAGGAGAGATGCTCCGGTTCTTTAATCAGCTTAGTGGCCCTTTGCTGGACTGTCTCCAGTGGCTTTTTCTCTCTCTTGTACTGGAGAGCCCAGAACTGGACACAGCACTCCAGGTATGGCCTTACCACTGTTGAGTAGAGGGGATGCATCACCTCCCTTGACCTGCTGGCAATAATTCTTATAAGGCAGCCCAGGAGACCGTCAGCTGCCTTTGCAGCAAGGGCAAATTGCTGGCTCACATTCAACTTAGTGTTCAGCAGGACCCCCAGGCTCTTTTCTGCAAAGGTGCTTTCCAGCCAGGCAGCTGTCAGAATATAGTGCATGGGGTTGTTCCTCCCCAGGTGCAGGACTTCGCACTTTACTTTGTTGAACTCCACGAAGTTCCATTCAGCCTACTGCTCCAGCCTGCCGAGGTCCCTCTGGATGGCAGCATGAGCCCCTGGCATATCAGTACGGTATATCCCAGTTTTGCGTCACCAGGGTACGCTGTGCCCCATCACCCAGATCATTAATGAAGACGTTAAACAGAACTGGACCCAGAACTGACCTCTGTGAAACTCACAATTTATACCAACAAAGTTTTTGTATATTTTAAGTCAAAACCAAAAAAGATCTCATAGAACTAAGTGTAGTAATAAATAAAACACATGACTGGTATGATTATTGCACAGATAGCTACTTGTGAGCCTTTTAATGCCTTTCAGAATTACAGATTTAGTTTGTGGTTTTTATTAGGTAGGATTTGAGAGACTAAAACACACATGAAATTCACATCTTCAGCATACATTGTAAGAGACAAGAGGATGGAAAAGATTTAAGATGGGTTTAAGTGCTCAGTATGAAAGGAAATGAAGTTTCAGGGTTATCTACAGGTTTTGGCAGACAGTTACCGATTCTTCTACGTTCTGCTAAAACAATGCAGTAACATTCAATTTTACTTTCTACTGTGTTCCTCTTGAAGTTGTATATTCAAAAACAGTAAGTCCAAATAACAATTCTAAAGACTTCTATGGATTTTCACGGATATCTTTTGAGAGGAGACAATAAATTTGGGATTCTGTTTTAAAATGCAAGTTGACACATGCCTGAACTGTTGAAATAAACCAGAATTCTCCTGAAGGTAGAGAAATATAATAGTTTTGGCTGAGATGGATTGGGAGCATCACAGTAGAAGCCTCTTCCATCAATAATGAAGATACTCTACAGAAGGAAAAGTGACAACATTTCAGGAATAGGAAACAAGTACTAATGGCTAGCACGAACGGAGAGGGGAACCTAAGAAAGAGACTGGAGAAAATCTGTTGACAATTTTAAAAACTGGTTTGCAGACCATATCAATATGTTCTAGGACAAATGAAAGACAGTCCAACTTTTAAAAAGGCTCTGTAGAGCTTTAAAATAGCAGAATCGACAGGTAACAATTAATGAACGGTTCTATGGACAGACAGAAGATGGAACTAGGACAAAGGGATAAAAGTTGGTTCCTGTCACATTTCAGAAAGTACATTTTATTCCTGTCTTTTTAGTTCTAATACATAAATAACCATGACTGATAACTATGCTTGGTCAAGTAGGGGAAGACAGGCAGGAAAGTGTCTATATAAAACTCTACCTTCTTTCAAGAACTATAGACTGATCTACTCTAAAATATTTTGCAATAATCTGAATATTGTAAGAGCTGCACCTTAAAACTGACAAATTTTCAACTCTTAAAGACAGAGGGAAACTATCCAGATAAATGAGGTGTCATTTTTCCTTTGAGTGCAGTTAAAGAATATCAGCTGCCCATCAGAAAATTAAACTGTCAAGCTTGCATAGTACTCATTTCTACTTTTACTGAAAATAAAGGCAATGATCATGTAAGGAAAAAAGGAATATATTTTAAACATGTTAAATCAGGAAGGAATCAAAGAAAGGCCACTTAAAGAATCAGATTTGTTTGTACTGTAAATGACATTAAAGATGCTAATCTCTGGTTCTTGGCTCCCAGAAGCTTATGATTTTGGGATTCAAATCAACAAACATTTGAACCCAAACCTAGTTGCATTGAACTTTTAGTTGATTTACTTTATGAATCATTTCCTCAACATCAATAGCTTTACTGACATGAATAAGAAGTTAGGTGTGCACACTTGTAGGGCAACTCTCTATGTTATACACAACCCCAAAGAAAACTTGCATCAGTGTGCACTAGGGACATGTTTAATTAAGCAGACAGGTCACAGAAATTTCTATAGAGTCCTCCTATATGTCAAAGCCTGACTGATTTTCTCACTCTTCACACAACAGCAGCACAACAGGGTCTGGAGCATAGCTTAGAATTAAACTAGCACCTCCTGGCATTTACTGCTTTTAGTAGTTTCTTTCTATTTGGCTCATGAGTGTCAACTTCAGCTTTGATTTTCTTGGTTCAAAACAGAAAATTACTGAGTATTTTCTACTCTTTCTCAATGCGTGGAAGGTGCATACAATTAGGAGAACCAGACAGCACTTACAGAAAACCTGCTGTGCTTCATGTAAGGTATGAGTCTAACGGACTTGATCACCCAGGAATAAAGTGTTACTGTTCAAAAACAGCTTGAGAACAACAGTTAAAAACTTTGTCCTACTGCTTTCTGCACTGTGTTGACTCTTGTCTGTAGATGAAGGCAGATATTAAGTCATATCAATTTTGTCCATGTGTACGCCTACATTTTCATGGTTAACAGATGAATTCAGAAAGACACTAGCATTCTTCAAGATCAGATGCGCAACGCTGACTATGCTGAAAAATTTTAAAACTATACTTTCTAGTGATCTCTACATACAGCACCAAATTCTGAATAAGGAGAGTAGTAGACACAGAATGGTGCTGTGTTATCCTCCAAACTTGAATGCTCCCACTTCTTTCAAGCAAGGTAAGTGCTAACATCAAATTAATTAGATGATTTATGTCCATCAGGTTGACAGTAAAGATGTCAATGGTATTCACTCTTGTAACAGTAGCTATTGTGTATACTAATAGTAATATAGATGTCCTGCTAATGTAAGATTATCAAGAGCTAAAAACAACTGCAGTTGCAAATTCTCTTAGTAAGGATTATTCAGCTGGAACATGTTTTACTTTAGAGGGCTTTTTGGTATTTATTACAGAGCATATAAAAGTAATCCAATTGTAATAAAGATTCATAAACTAACTGAAGGTTTCAAATTGCATAATTGCTTTAAATCACTTTTCAGAGGATTTTCTTTTCCAGCATCCTACTTTGAAATGAAATGTTACTCCAACATGGATGAGGTATCTATTTATAACCAAATGTTTGTGTGTAATGGTCAAATGCAAGAAAGAGAAATTGAATGTTTACTTAGTCTTGATTTTCATCCAATACTTTGCGTAATTTATCCTGAAATTCTAATTATATCCCCCTATATAAGCACTGCAAATATGAAAACTGAGAGAAAAAAAATCTACTTTCTAGAGCTTTTTTCCTCTTCTTTTTCCAAAGTAAAGAGATGCTTGTGGTCAAATTACTTAACGAAAAGAATTCAGTGTGTCAGCGATCATCCCAACAAAGAAAACATGTCCATTTACAGTATTGTTTAACTATTTCTATAGTTGGTGACCACATTAAATAGGTATTTGAATGGGAACATGCCAGATGAATAAAAACAACCTTCATGGGTGCCAAACATTAGCTATTTCTACAAAATTAGCTAAAAGCATGCAAAAGCAATGTGCAAGATTACACACACCTACTATAACTACTGGCCTCTTAGGCGGCATGCGTAGTCTATAGCTGATGTGATCTTGTTTAAGAAAGCAATGTCAAGAAAATACACCAGGAGTTATTACCAGCCCATTATGGCATCATCCAAGCTTAGACTGAACTACAGCCATATATATGTATTATACCTCAGGAATTGTGACACAGCAGGGGTATGAAAATGGGTATCTATTAATGAAAGAAATCAACAGTTTATGCTGAAGTATATGGAAAGTAATGTTAGCTGGACAAAACTCATAGTAACCAGAAGCTGTGCAGTTCAACAGTCTTTTAGTAGTTGAAGAATAAAATTGAATAAAAGTTAATAAGAAGTCACCCACTGCAGACCTCAGTTAAAAGGAAGGCGTCTGGGATTTGCAACAGTGAACCAGAACTTTGATTCTTCTGGTTGCCAATAGTGGTCCATACTGGAGGTCTCTGAGAAAGGAGCAATGTTTTTAATGAACGGCAGTTGGCCCAAAGTTATTGGCCCAAGTTCTAGAGCACAAGGCTTCCATCCCCCATGATCCTTTCCTATCATCTATTTTAACTACGGATAACTTCATTATCCTTATTTAAAAACCCTCTGTTTAAAACCTGGCTCAGTGATAGTTTGTCATGGGGAATTCCACTGGCTAAACATAGATGCCACAAAGAAACATGCACGTTATAAAAACGACCACTTACTTTTAGGTTTGCGAACTTATTGGCACCCACAAAGTTCTAACTAAGTTTGTTATGTTGACCCAGACCACCGCTTTTGTATTTCTTTGCAAAATAATAGGATTCTTTGTATACAAGCTATCAAAATCACCTACATTATTTTCTTTACCTTACGCTTGTGTTTTAATATGTATTTTTATATAGACCGAATGCAACCAAATAGTAGGTCAGCTTGTCACAGAAAACACAAAGCAGCTCTCACATCTATCAATTCAAACAGTCATAGATAACCCAGACATGGTCCACAGTCCAGGAAATACCAAATGAAAAGCCTCTCTACAAACATATGGGAGGGGTAGGGAAACAAAATTGCTAGAGGGAGTGAGTTCCACAGCTGGAGTATCTCAAATAACCATCCTCCATTCAGCTCACCCTTCCCTCTCCATGTTTAGACCCCACTGCTTCTCTCCACATGCCTGCACCAAAAGTACACTGGCTGTCTTGAAAATATTATGCTGAAACATCTGATAAAAGTCAGATGTTCCTCGGTGGAGTAGTTACTGTGTGGCTTTTTTTTTCTTTTTTTAAGCTGAGTAAATGAAAAGTTAATTTTAGTCTTGTTCGTGCTTTTTTCATAGGCGAGAAAACTTGCCTATTTCCTCTCCTTTTAACATTTCCCATTATACCATAGCCACAACCTGTTTCCCCCACTTAGACACTGTTCTCTAACTCATACAAGTCCATAGGAGTAGACAGGACACATCTGGGAGTACCGGGAGAGCTGGCTGGCATCATCATGAGGCTGCTCTCTAATGTCTTTGAAAGGTTGTGAAGCCTGGGGAGGTTCCCCAATGATTTCAGAAAGGCAAATCTTACAGCAAGAAGGACAACACAGGGAACTATATGCAGGTCACCCTCACTTCCATCCCTAGGAACACCACAGAAAAAGGCCTCTTGGAAGCCCTCCAACCTGATACGTCTATGATTTCCATCTAACTTTGGAGCCTCCTTAAGAAACAGGTATCACCTCCCCATGCAAGCTTTAAAACTGCAAAAATTCCCTCTCTTTTTCTTACCTGCAACATCATTTTAAGAACAATTTTTCTGGCATGTCAATCCTTGATCATTCCCAAATGATACATCCGTAACTGGAGACATGCCGATGCCTTTGACATGCTACTGTTTGAGGGTGAACAAAACTACATAAATCCATAGTAAAAACACTAAAACTGAGAAATACATCAAAAGTTGGTCATCAAGACAATGCTGGAGATAAGAGAAAGCTAACTTCTGAATTTTTTGTTCCCTGGCACAGATGAATTTACTGTTGCATTGTTTACTTGAGATGTGCCTTTTTATTACTTTCATCTAATTGAGGTGATTTTCCTTTCTCTCTTGTGTCCATGACTGGACAATTACATTTCTCTTGAATCTAACTTAGAATTATATTGCGATAATTGAAGGTGTTTGAGCTGCAACACCGTTGTACTGGTAACAGTTTAAAGTACAGTAACTTACTCTATCTTCATACATTTGAAAATACATTCCTTCCAAAAACCTCCAAATTCTAATTATAACGTTAAATGAAATTTTACACACTAAATGCAGCAAAAGCAACCAAATACTAATAAAAATGTTAGAAATTACAACAATGACATAATAGAATAAAACGAACTGGCACGTTATTTTAAATTGACACTTTAATGCTCAGAAAAAGATATCAACAATTAAAAATATGTGTGGAATGCTGTTCCAACACACCCAAAGTAGTGGTCTGGGTTGGAAAACTAGCACTGGGAGAGGAGAAAGCAAGAAAAAGGGGAGTTATAATAGCACACTAACAGAAAGATAAAATTACAATCACTTAGGGCTAACAAAAGTGTAAGAATTTTAATGCAAGCTAATGTTTTTGATGGATTAAAGTGTACGAAAATATTAAAAACTGTTTCTGAAATTAGAGTTTGGCTTTGGCACATGAATACAGCTAAGAAACACAAATGACATTTTTCTGTATGCTATATATATTTCTAATCCTTTTGCAACTAGCAAGTGGTGGCTTATCCCAATTTCGTGATCACATATCTAACAACATAATTATTGACACTATTTTAGTTCTCATATATGTAAGATTCTCCTGACTCCACCACTCACTCAATTGTGCTCTGATTCTGAAGGCAGACAGAACAGGGATTGATTTTTTTTCTAAGCTTCATGAAATGTAACTCAATCCTCACCAATATACAAACACCATATTGAGCACTAGTGTTGATGAATGGATTTCAAACTCAAAAAGACATCCATTGAAAAGAAGGGATAATAATAATAATAAAAAATAACAAATAATAAAGTACTATCAGCAGTTAATACGATCATCAATAAATTATTTCTACACTCCGATATACTTTCTGTGATCTCACCAAAGCATAGGCGGCACAGAAGTGTGCAGGTACAGCAGATCTAAAAAAGAGAACAAATGATACCACATCAGCAAGATGTCACCACATCAGCAGCATCTTTCAACCTTCAGATATAAGCAAGAAACAGTAATGTGTCTTCTCTGCAGGTGGTTTACCTATGCATTTTGATCAGTGGCTAGTGTAAACATTTTACAAGATTTTCACAGAGAATACAATAAAACTGTGTTGCAATACATCTTACATATGGTTGTCCTATATACAGCTACAGAATTTTACAAACATGCTGATGAAGTGCTTCCTTAGTGTTGGAAGAATCAAGTCTCCATTGTGAATATGTTTCCTATCAGATAAGGCACACATGGTACAGCTCTCTGGGCTATCACTGCATTGTTATGCTTTGGTACTTACATACGCCGTAACCCATCTCACTTGCACGTCTACTCCACTCAGCAACCACCAGCTGTGTATCTCTGAGAAAGTACAAAGAGCTCACTCTGGGTACCTTTTGTTCTAACTCTGCATTCCACACCCATTTTCCATTCTGCTGCATGCATGTCTACTGTAGCAACCTAGAGGATTGCAAAAGATTTCTGCCATTGTTCAAGTAACACATATATGAAACAGTTCAAGAGCTTTTCATCAGGATGTCACAACTCCAAAGTGGTATTATAGCTTCTATTAGATCAGTTTCACTCAACCTCTCAAAAGATCAATTTAACACCCCCAAAAAGATTAGTATTTACGTTTGAGGCTGACTCAGATGTTTTTAAAATAAAAGCCCCTTAAAACTTCTCACACAGCTGCAACAATAGAGTCTAAACATAGAAGGCGCTAAGTACACAAAAATAATTAAAAAGTGATGTTACGTGTATTTGAAAGTCAGTGAATGAAAACCTATTGTCCTCAGTATCACGTTCAGAGCAGCCATGATTTCAACCCTCATGTATCCTGAGTAAGTGCTCTTCTAATTTAAAGCTCAAGGGGAATCTTTCGCTCAAGGAAGAACGACAGATTTACCACAAGAAATGTGACAGTGAAACTACTGAAGCAAGAGGTGCATTTCATGAAGTTCAACCAGGCCAAGTGCAAGGTTCTGCACCTGGGTCATGGCAATCCCAGGCACAAATACAGGCTGGGCAGAGAATGGATTGAGAGCAGCCCTGAAGAGAAGGACCTGGGGGTGCTGGTGGATGAGAAGCTCAACATGAGCAGGCAATGTGCATTTGCAGCCCAGAAAGCCAACCGCATCCTGGGCTGCATCAAAAGAACCATGGCGAGCAAGTGGAGTGAGGTGATTCTGTCCCTCT